>BQMZ01000310.1:0-150097 GCA_036984285.1 Chlamydomonas sp. KOR1 | reverse complement strand
TGAAGAGTACCAGGGCGAAGGGAGGCACGAGGGCAGGAAAGAGGGAGGGAGAAACGGTGAGAAACGGCGGTAATTAGGCGAGAGGAAACAGGGCAAAAGCAAATGCAAAATGCCTAGACCTAATCCTAAGCGGCAGAGAAAGAACAGCAGGAGCACGAGGACGGGAAGGAAACAGCAAAGCAGTACGACCGAGACCCAGTACAGCCGAATGTGACGGATGGGGTTATGCAGGGCATGGCGGCTTGGCCTATAAGGCTCCTCGGCACCATGCACCCCGCTGGATGTATCTGCAAGCAGAAAGAAAAGGAGAGGTGGGACCTGCACAAGAAGAGACAACCAGTAACATATGGAAACTTAGAATGCACGGTCCCTTGGACTCGTACCCAATGGCGGCTGCAACATGCGAATGCTTCTTCAGGCGTCTGGGCTCTGGGTGTTGCCACTGGGTGCCGCTGTCGGCTGAGTTGCTGGTGGAGCACGGGGCGCCCTGCGTCAAGGAGGAAGTGCGTGGGACGGGGGCTGGGGGAGAAGTGCTTCCCCGCATCGGAGCAGGAGGGGTGACAGGCACGGGTTGCTGGGCCTGGGGTCCTGTCGTAGTCATGGCTGCAGCCTGCTGTAGCTGTCGGCGCTCGCAGACTGGCGGATGGCTGATGGACACGCTTCCTGTCAGTTGTTGAGGGGGAACATGCCCATTGTAACAGGTGGTGTTGAGAAACACCGGGTTGAGTTGTGGGTGGCCGTGCGGGCTAGAAGGCAGGCGAGCCGCTTAACCACCGAAGCCGTATAGGGTGCGGCCCTGGCGCTTGAGCGTAGACCACGTCCATGGCAGTCACGGTCTTGCGGCGAGCGTGCTCGGTGTAGGTGACCGAGTCGCGGATGACGTTCTCCAGGAAGGTCTTGAGCACCGTGCGCGTCTCCTCGTAGATGAGACCGCTGATGCGCTTCACACCGCCACGACGAGCCAGACGGCGGATAGCGGGCTTGGTGATGCCCTGGATGTTATCGCGAAGCACCTTGCGATGACGCTTGGCACCACCCTTGCCCAGGCCCTTGCCGCCCTTGCCGCGTCAGACATGTTTGCAAGAAGAGTTTGGGGTAAAGTAAGGAGAAAGGAGAAAGCTGATACCTGAGGCTCCAGCACCCCCTCCTGCTTTTGAGGGCCAGGGCTGTGGTTGACCGCACCCCACTGAGCCGGGTCAACGGGGTGTTTCCGCGCTCGTCCCAAGGCTGCCGTACATTGCCGACGCCTTATATCGGCCCAGGTGCCTTCATGATAGACACCACTTCCGAATACTTTGCAATTTCTCGCAACCCTCGACAACCTGTAAGAATGGCCCGCACGAAGCAGACTGCCCGCAAGTCCACCGGCGGCAAGGCGCCCCGCAAGCAGCTGGCCACGAAGGCCGCTCGCAAGACCCCCGCCACTGGCGGTGTGAAGAAGCCTCACCGCTACCGCCCTGGTACCGTGGCGCTGCGTGAGATCCGCAAGTACCAGAAGTCCACTGAGCTGCTCATCCGCAAGCTGCCGTTCCAGCGCCTGGTGCGCGAGATCGCCCAGGATTTTAAGACCGACCTGCGCTTCCAGAGCCAGGCCGTGCTGGCGCTGCAGGAGGCCGCCGAGGCGTACCTGGTGGGCCTCTTCGAGGACACCAACCTGTGTGCCATCCACGCCAAGCGTGTGACCATCATGCCAAGGACATCCAGCTGGCCCGCCGCATCCGTGGCGAGCGTGCTTAAGCAGCGCTTCCCGTGGCAACCCCAAACCAAACCCGGTGTTTCTCAACACCACCATTATGGAAAGGGATGCACAGAATGTACAAGCGGTCAGTCCTCGCGGTTCAAGGGTCATTTGGTGCACGGTTTCAGTCAGCTTGTTGAGAGATGGTACGCTGCACCAGTGTGCGCACCATGCCCCGCACCTCACGCCCAGCCGGGCGGGCAGGTGTGCGCCACCTTATGGAACACGCACCAAACAACAAGCAAGCGACGGTGCAGGCGTGGCCATCCACGTGGGCTGCCGGCGTGGTTGCAGGCTTGCATGGAGTTACAATTGCCCAGGCAGCCAGGACCCACATGGCTCTTTCCCGCGGACACCTAGACTTTAGGGGCCAGAATGGGGCCTCAGCCCGGGTCAGAGCGGGAGGTACGGAGGTTGCGTGACGTTTTGGGGCGGCGGGTGTAAGTGTGGTTCTGCGGTTCGGAATCAGGGATGTCAGTGGTGCAGGCTTGGCCGGAACTGGGGGCCAAAATGCACAGGCATATGGTTGGCAGGTGGTGGTGAAAGCCGCCATAACCATGTGTGTACAGCCAGGATATCGCTGTGGTGAACCTACAAGTCGGCCCGTGCCTGCCCTTTGCCGCACCCTGTACATAGAGACGTACGTAGCAGTACGAACCGGCAGGGCGGCAGGAGCACATCCCATCTGCGCACGTGCACAGCAAGCCGTGAGCGGGCCAGATTCATGTTTGTTGCCGCGATTGAGGTCCAACTCTCAGCCCAGCGCTGCACAGCACCAGGCTTACAGTGTGGCTGTGGGGACGTGCTATGGTGAAGCAGAGGCGGGGGACCATATGCCTGCCCGCATGGGGAGCGCCACGTGGCAGCCAAGGCCCTTCGACGCACCTGGACGCTCATGCCCGCAGCTTCGCCAGTCCCCTGCTATCGGCTTGATGGTGCACTTTATCACATAGAAGCATGGTGTACAAGCTCAGTTAAGTTGGAAAGGTAACTGCGCGTTGCAGGGTGTGTGCAAGGCGTCGGCGCAAAGCACCCCAAAACCCTAACCAACCACAAGCAGGCAACCTAAGGCAACCATCCCAACCGACGCATGCGAGCCCCCTGCTGCCGGCTGACTCGCAGGTCCCACCGCTTTGTGCCTCCAGGGCCGGACAGCTAGGAGCCGGCCCGGCATTATGCCAAAAGCTGTCAGTGCCACGTACCGGTGTGCAAGCTACGGACGGAACCAGGCACATCGCCCCAACCCCCAACCGCAGCACGCCCCTGCATCTCATGACCATCCGACCAGGGAGACGCACTCTCTGCACAGTAGCCAAGCTTGCACCAAGGACACTACTTGCACCAATACTGCTATGCACGCATCCACAGCGCCGCAGGCGCTGGATGCAGCCCCGCCTCGTGTGCCCCTCAAAGCTGATGCACAGCGGCCTGCTGCACAAGGGTACCCCAAGTGCACATGACACGATGATATCATATTTTCGGACGAGGTTGCGCCCTGGAAGGGGGCCAAAACTGTAAATCCGTACATACACGATGATATCACACTACACAGCAGCATACGGCCATCAAGGATGCAAGCACGCCACGGCCGACCCCAGCCAAGCTGCAAGGGTGGGCACACAGGTTGGGGATTCATGTACGTCAGGCGCTGTCAACTAGGGCATCCTTTCCTGCACGCAGGGCCCTGGGCTCCAACACTCTACGGAAAGTCTAGCCAGGACGGTGCCTGCCTGCAGAGGACACCCCTCCACACGATGGCTGCACCCGCTGCCAGTGGCCTTGACCGATGAACCCACTGAAGTGTTGCAGGCCAGGGGTCCCCGAGCTGACCGCACTGGCACGAGGTACCATCGTCTAGAGCCACACATGGATGCACTTGCACTGGCATGAGGAGACCCAAAAATATGTTTGTGGTGTTGAGAAACACCGGATTGTGGGGTGAGGTTGGCCGTAAGCAGTGTGCTTAGGCGTCGGCCTCCTCGGCCTTGCCGCCCTTGGACTTCTTGGGCAGCAGCACGGCGTGGATGTTGGGCAGCACACCGCCAGACGCAATGGTCACCTCGCCCAGCAGCTTGCCCAGCTCCTCGTCGTTGCGGATGGCCAGCTGGATGTGGCGGGGCACGATGCGGTTCTTCTTGTTGTCGCGAGCGGCGTTGCCGGCCAGCTCCAGCACCTCAGCGGTGAGGTACTCCAGCACGGCAGCCAGGTACACGGGGGCACCGGCACCGATGCGCTCCGCGTACTTGCCCTTCTTCAGGTAGCGGGCAATGCGGCCCACGGGGAACTGCAGGCCAGCCTTGGCGCTGCGGCTCACAGCCTTCTTGCCCGACGACTTGCCCTTGCCGCGACCAGCCATTGTGTGTGGGTTTGAGTTAGAGTCGAAGCAGAATGTAAGAGTGTAATTGAGCTTTGGTGAATGTCGCGACAGAGTAAAGGGCTGTCTTAAAGCGGTCGAGTCGGTGCTCCGGTGAGCCGGCTGTTGTTGCGCGTACGGCACGGGACGAGCGCCATTTTGGCGCCCGGTGAGCCCCCACCCCTGCTGCATATAGCTCACGCGGTCCTCGCCGACTTCAACTATCACCAACTTGCCTAACACCCTAATTGACAACTTAGCACATTCAAAATGGCCCCAAGAAGGATGAGAAGCCCGCTACCCAGCCCGAGGCCGGCGATGCCGCGCCCGAGGTGAAGGCCGAGAAGAAGGCCCCCGCCAAGAAGGCGCCTGCCAAGAAGGCCCCCGCCAGGAGAAGAAGGCCAAGAAGGAGACTGCCGCTGAGGGTGCCGAGGGCGCTGACAAGAAGAAGAAGAAGGCCAAGGCCAGCAAGGCGGAGACCTACAAGCTCTACATCTACAAGGTGCTCAAGCAGGTGCACCCCGACACTGGCATCAGCTCCAAGGCCATGTCCATCATGAACAGCTTCATCAACGACATCTTCGAGAAGGTGGCCACCGAGGCCTCCAAGCTGAGCCGCTACAACAAGAAGCCCACCGTGACCAGCCGCGAGATCCAGACCGCCGTGCGCCTGGTGCTGCCGGCGAGCTGGCCAAGCACGCTGTGTCCGAGGGCACCAAGGCCGTCACCAAGTTCACCTCCACCTAAGGCGCTGCGCACTCAGCACGGCTCCACAACAAAACCCGGTGTTTCTCAACACCACCCTTTCTGGGATTGCCGTACGTACTGCAGCTCTGTGACCCATCAGCACCATACCGCCAGCAAGACCGGTTGGCAGCATGATAGGTGGTTGTGTGCTGCACGCCAGGCACTGTTTATGACACAAAAGACTTAGGAGCTGCGACATATGTTTGCATCACCCCATTGTAACGGCCCAGCAGGACTGTGTCCCGCCGGCTCCATGCATGGCCTTGTGGCTACATCAGGCTAGGTGGACGTGGCAAGGGACCCGAATGCGTCAAGCGCCGCACCCTCCCGCCATGCACGGTACAAGCTGGTGGCACGGCTGTACAGCCTCGGAGGTTACATGAAGGTCAGGGGCGCTTTGCCAGCACAGCCTGCCACCCTCATCGGCACACCACTGCCACTGGTGCCCGCTGCAGCAAAAATCCACCTTGACTCTCAGTGCCACTTGACTGCTCTGGTTCCAGCCGTCACCTGCTTACCCATGCACACGAAGGTGCACCAACGTCCGAACCCGCATTCCGCCAGTACTGAGCCGCAGCTCTGCACCCCTTCACCACATCGCACTTGGGTCATCCGCCCGGGCCTTCCCTCCACTCTCACATGTAGTACCGTCTGTAGAACCGTGGCCGCCACCTATCCTGCGCATCAGCTGCCTTTCGCCGCCTTGAGCAGGCTCGCCTTGGCGTCCGCCCCAGTGTCCGCGCCCCTCTCCGGCACGTGCCGAGCTGCGTGTTAGGCGGGCGGTACCGTCGCCACTGCCTCTAGCCGTACTGTATATTGTGACCCACATTGTGACCCATACGCATTGAAATGTATTTCATGGAGGTCGGGATGCAAGGGCCTAGGCAAAGTTGATAAGGATGTGAGAGCACGGACGGTTAAAGCACCGGGCTGCAAGATGGCACTGTTGGAGGCCATGGATGGCCAGGTTGGGCGTGCCGCGCAGTACGGTACCGTACTGATACTAAGGAACTCAAGGATGCATTATTCCTCAATACAGCATTTGTGGCCGCAGTTTGCCGAATGGCTTGAGGTATCTGGGCTCTAGGGGTGTAGCGTAGGTGGGTGCCGCAGGGTGCCGCTGTCGGCTGGAGATGGCTTGTGGAGCCGGGGGCGCCCCAGGTTGAGAGTGCGAGGGACGGGGCTCGGGGAGAAGTGGTTCCCTGCATCGGAGCTGGAGGGGTGGGAGGCACGGTTGCTGGGGCTGCTGGGCGGGCACAGGACGTTGAGGCTGTGGTGGGGCTTGACGTAATGGAGAGCGGGGCAGGCCCACCGGGCGCTGGCAGCTGGCACTGGCTGGCTGCATGCGTAGCGCTGCATACCGGTATGCTTCTGTGGCCCATACTGTGGCCTGCTGTAGCTGTCGGAGCTCACACTTGCCCTTACGTTCAGTGGCATGCGTGCAAGCGATGGTGGGCTGGCCGGTACCATGCATGAGGCTTGAGCCGGTCTGCTTCAGGCCACTGGAGTGCCCATACCGGTATAGCCATTCGGGTGTGTGCTGGTTTGCATGGAGAGAGAATAAATGGCCAAGGGACATCAGCAGGTACAGGGCGGCTGAGAGGTGGCACGGCTTGCCACCCTGGCTGCTATTATGGTGTTGATGCGGACCGTTCGTCGACGCATCTGGACGCATGCATGGCCAAGGTTTGCCAGGTGGTTTCTCTCAGGCACGGTGACAACAGCTCTAAATGCCAGGCAAACACAGACCAAACCCTAAAAGCTCACAGCGGAGGATGGCTGATGGACACGCTTCCTGTCAGTTGTTGAGGGGGAACATGCCCATTGTAACAGGTGGTGTTGAGAAACACCGGGTTGAGTTGTGGGTGGCCGTGCGGGCTAGAAGGCAGGCGAGCCGCTTAACCACCGAAGCCGTATAGGGTGCGGCCCTGGCGCTTGAGCGTAGACCACGTCCATGGCAGTCA
The DNA here is from genome assembly GCA_036984285.1 of Chlamydomonas sp. KOR1. Lineage (NCBI taxonomy): Eukaryota > Viridiplantae > Chlorophyta > Chlorophyceae > Chlamydomonadales > Chlamydomonadaceae > Chlamydomonas > Chlamydomonas sp. KOR1. The sequence goes on along the minus strand of BQMZ01000310.1, from coordinate 143,295 downwards.
CGGTCTTGCGGCGAGCGTGCTCGGTGTAGGTGACCGAGTCGCGGATGACGTTCTCCAGGAAGGTCTTGAGCACCGTGCGCGTCTCCTCGTAGATGAGACCGCTGATGCGCTTCACACCGCCACGACGAGCCAGACGGCGGATAGCGGGCTTGGTGATGCCCTGGATGTTATCGCGAAGCACCTTGCGATGACGCTTGGCACCACCCTTGCCCAGGCCCTTGCCGCCCTTGCCGCGTCCAGACATGTTTGCAAGAAGAGTTTGGGGTAAAGTAAGGAGAAAGGAGAAAGCTGATACCTGAGGCTCCAGCACCCCTCCTGCTTTTGAGGGCCAGGGCTGTGGTTGACCGCACCCACTGAGCCGGGTCAACGGGGGGTGTTTCCCGCGCTCGTCCCAAGGCTGCCGTACATTGCCGACGCCTTATATCGGCCCAGGTGCCTTCATGATAGACACCACTTCCGAATACTTTGCAATTTCTCGCAACCCTCGACAACCTGTAAGAATGGCCCGCACGAAGCAGACTGCCCGCAAGTCCACCGGCGGCAAGGCGCCCCGCAAGCAGCTGGCCACGAAGGCCGCTCGCAAGACCCCCGCCACTGGCGGTGTGAAGAAGCCTCACCGCTACCGCCCTGGTACCGTGGCGCTGCGTGAGATCCGCAAGTACCAGAAGTCCACTGAGCTGCTCATCCGCAAGCTGCCGTTCCAGCGCCTGGTGCGCGAGATCGCCCAGGATTTTAAGACCGACCTGCGCTTCCAGAGCCAGGCCGTGCTGGCGCTGCAGGAGGCCGCCGAGGCGTACCTGGTGGGCCTCTTCGAGGATACCAACCTGTGTGCCATCCACGCCAAGCGTGTGACCATCATGCCCAAGGACATCCAGCTGGCCCGCCGCATCCGTGGCGAGCGTGCTTAAGCAGCGCTTCCCCGTGGCAACCCCAAACCAAACCCGGTGTTTCTCAACACCACCATTATGGAAAGGGAGGGGCACAGCATGAACGGTTGGTCAGTATCTCGCGGCTCAATCGTTATTTGGTGCAATTTCTCGGCCAGGTCGTTGAGAGGTGCTACGCTGCACCAGTGTGCGCACCATGCCCCGCACCTCACACCCAGCCGGGCGGGCAGGTGTGCGCCACCTTACGGAACACGCACCATACAACAAGCAAGCGACGGTGCAGGCGTGGCCATCCACGTGGGCTGCCAGCGGGGGTTGCCAGCGTGGTTGCAGGCTTGCACGGAGTTGCTTGCAGCCAAGACCCGGGCAGCAAGGACCACTTGGCTCGCTCCCGGTCATCTCAACTGCTGGGGGCTAGAGGGGGGCCTCAGCCTGGGTCAGTGCAGGAGGGTGCATGGAGTTTAGGGGCGGTGAGTGTCGTGTGTTTCCGCTGGTTGGAACCGGGGATGTCAGTGGTGCATGCTTGGCCGGAAGTGGGGGCCAGAAGGCACAGGCATGTGGTTGGCAGATGGAGGTGAAAGCTGAGGCCCAGGTGACCTCGCCAGAATCATGTGTGTACAGCTGTGATAAACCTGCCAGTCGGCCCGTGCCTGCCCCTTTCTGCATACTTCTCCATACACATATGTAGGCGGCACGCAGCAAAGCCCACCTGCGCACGTGCCCTGCGTACTGAACGCTTCACTGGTGCTACATACATGCCATGCCTGCCCTGCGCATGTGCGTTGACTCACTGACTTGTCCGCGAGTGTGGCAGAGTGGTAACGCCTGGGGTAGTGCGCAGGCACCACGTGTACTGGGCCGCAGTCTATGCTTCAATGCCCTTGGTGGTGCCTGTTGCTACGTACCCGGTTGCCATTCCTGTTCTGCCCTGCCCGCCTGCCGTGCTAGTTGACTGCCTGTGCTTCATGGTGTGCCGCCCTAGCCGCGACTACTAGGCCTGGGCAGCAGCTTTTGCTGTGGGAGGGCTGTCTCGTTGCCCTCTGGAGGTGGTGGGCGTTGTACGACACCCCGACGAAGGGTTCCCCCCGTGTAAAAGCATTTATATCTAAAAGCTCTCTCTAACCCTTTGAGCAATATATGCCCTCCAAGCTGAAAAAGGTCCTAAGCGAGGTGGAATTCGTGATGGGTACCGTATTGCAACTGATATCTCCTGATATAAGCACAGCGCCAGGCTAGCAGGCACAGCGCTGCACAGCGCTGCAGGCTGCACAGCGCCAGGCTAGCAGGCTTACAGTGTGGCTGTGGGGACGTGCTGTGGGGAAGCAGAGGCGGGGGACCATGTGCCTGTCCGCATGGGGGACGGCACTTGGCAGCCAAGGCCTGCCGAGGCCCTTCGAAGCGCCTGCCCGCAGCTAGCCCAGTCCCCTGGCTATCGGCTTGATGATGCACTTGGCCACACAGAGCATGGTATGTAGTCTCAATCAAAGAAGCTGTGAATACTGCGCGTTAACGCAACGTTGCGGGTGTGACCCAAGGCGTCGACGCGAAGCACCGAAATGGATTAATGAAAAAAACCCCAACCAACCAACAAATTCAGGCAGGCAGGCAGGCAGGCAGGCAGGCAGGCAGGCAGGCAGGCAGGCAGGCAGGCAGGCAGGCAGGCAACCGGCACATGCAAGCCCCGTGCTGCCGGCTGACTCTTAAGGCCCCAGGTCCTTGTGCCTCCAGGGCCCGACGGCTGGGAGCCGGCCCGGCATTATGCGAGAAGCTGTTATTACGGACCCGCCCTCTTTCAGCTCCGGGAACAGGACTTTGTGGGTGGACATGGGCACGTGGTAGAGGCGCACACACGGGGGACGCACCGCCATGCGACGCCCCGTGGAGCGCTGTGGGTAGAGATGTTCCTGATAGCCATGACTCCTCCTCATCCCCTGCAGGCACGCCACCGCCATCGCTGCTGTCAATGGAACTGTGCTGTACCTCAAGATATCCCTACTGAGGTTACGGCCAGCAGGACTGACTGGGTGCCGTGCCAGGACAGTGATGCATGCACGTTCTCAGGTATGCCCATGGCGCATGCATGACCGCCCCCAGACGTGCTGGTGGGTGTGTGGCCCCTGGTGGCGCCAGTCCGCCCTAGCCGTCCTGCCGTGCTCACATCCATGGACTTCCGCAAGTGGGCGCATGAGGATGACAGCATAGCCTGACAACCAACATGAAAAAAACATACAGCTACGGTAAGCTGCCTGGACACGTGCCAGGCAAAAGCCTTGACACTGTGACCGAACATGCCCTCCAGCAGTCCAGAGCAGTCCAAACTGATCCCAAATCTAGAGCCGACGGTGCTGTATTCCCAGCCAGACTCTCCAAGCGCCACATGGCAAAACCCGCACGCGAGCTTGCGTGACCATGCCGGCGCCACCATGCACACCGTGCGTGCCGCTGCCACGTCGCCACGTCAGGGCAACCACCTGTGTCACCCAGTTGCACGGCTTGGATTGTTGCATACGCATATTACAGTTATGCGTGCAAGCCTACTTCCTCGACACGGAGGTCTTCCTGCCTCATTTCGGCTGCGTCTTCTCCTGAGATGCCTGCGGCGCCGAACCGTGGGTCAAGATATTAAGTTGACAGCGTACCCGTTGGCAGCGTGCGCACAGACACTGACATGCTGATGACGGCTTAGGGCGCTCGCAGGATTTGGCGGTCCTGTGCTGCATCCGTGCAAGGGTCGCGTCAGTGCGAAGGCCAAAGGTCGCGCGGAACCGGGAAAGCCTCGTCCGCCGTCGGGGTACAAGCACACCTGTGGACGAATGCTCAATCAGTCTAGACCAGAAAGTGAAAAGAGCTTCTTGAACAGGGTGTGGGTCGCTGCTGTGAAAAAATGCCCATAAATTTGAAGTCAGTACGACGCCCGAGCGCCAAATTGAGCCCAACTTAACTAAACTGACTACGATGTCCCTACACTGAACCTTCATTCTGCTTCATAATTATGCTCTATTGCCACTGACGCTCAATACCAAGGCAACGTAGCACGCACCGCACTTGAGTCAGAAGCTTTCTCGCCCGCTGTCTCGCTCTCAACAGCTTGGTGAGGTCATCCGCAAATTGATTATTACCTATGCCTGCTAAGGAATAGCATGGACTGAGCTTTATCCGGCAGCGGTACCTCTTGGCGGGAGCCCGCGCTTTTGCTGACGGCATACTCCATCCCCATACCTTCTCCTATCGTAGCAAAAAATGTTTGAGGCTCGTCTGCCGCAAGGAGCTGTGCTGAAGAAGCTGGTTGAGGCTCTAAAGGAGCTTGTGACCGATGGCAACTTCGACGTCAGCTCCACTGGCATTTCTCTCCAGGCGATGGACTCCTCCCACGTGTGCCTAGTCTCGCTTCAGCTACAGGAGGATGGGTTTGAGCACTTCCGGTGTGACAGGAACCTGTCCATGGGTATCCACCTCGCAAACCTGTCCAAGATCCTCAAGTGCGCCGGTAAGCGCCTTGGCGTTGGGTGCTTGGCCACTGTAGGAGTTGCGCACTCTTCTTACTTGGGACTTGCACCGCAGGCGTGAGGACGTCATCACCCTCAAGGCGGAGGACAATGCGGACCAGCTGACGCTCATGTTTGAGTCGCCAAACCAGGACCGCATTTCCGACTTTGACCTTAAACTGATGTCCATTGAGTCGGAGCACCTCGGCATCCCGGACCAGGACTACTCGGCGGAAATCAAAATGCCCTCGTCGGAGTACCAGCGCATTGTGCGTGACCTCAGCAGCATCGGTGACACGGTGCAGATCTCGGCCACCAAGGAGGGCATTAAGTTCTCCACTTCCGGCGACGTGGGGACAGCAAACGTGACCCTCAGGTGGGTTGAGGGGGGGCAGGGGTGACGCTTTTGGTTGCACGGTTGGGGGCAGGTTCTTGCATGCAGGCATACGAGACCCACACACAGCGTAAGCGTAGCCCGAGGCCGCCTCCAGGGAATGCTATGAACACCTAGTAAGCTGGAGATCATGCAACTCGATGGCCTTTGTCCCCTCCTGTCCACGTGAGGTTGTACTTGCACCACAGCTGACCTCCCGTCCCCTGTCCCTCCCTGTGGTGCAGGCACAACACCACGCCCGAGAAGCAGGAGGACCAGACCATCATCGACCTGAAGGAGCCCGTCTCCCTCACCTTCGCGCTGCGGTACCTGACCAACTTCAGCAAGGCCACCCCGCTCGCTTCTCAAGTGAAGCTCAGCCTCACTAAGGACCTGCCCATCGTGGTGGAGTACCAGGTCGGGGAGCTGGGGTCGGTGAAGTTCTACCTGGCGCCCAAGATCGAGGACGAGGACGGCATGGGCGACGACGAGGCCCAGTCCTAGACTGCTTGGGTTGAACGGGCACGTGTTGCTGCAGCGGGTGCGAGTAGGGTGTGTGTGGGTTCAGGCGTCAGTGTTGCTGTGGAGTCCATGTGGAACTTGGCAATGCTTGCTTGCATTCAGTGAGCGTTGGTGTTTTGCAGCTGGCCTGATGCACGATTCTGCCTTTTTGCACAGGCTGAGGGGCTGTGGTGGGACTGTGTGTTCGGTCGTACGGGCCCGGCGCCAATTGCGCTGCCCTTTCACATGACTTTTGACGATGACCTTGACGGACATGACATGTACGCATATATTGTTGCAAGTTGACCCTTATACTGAGCCGCGCACTGCGCTCGGCTCACCATCGACACTAGGCGCTGCTACTGCTCAAACTGTTTCGGACCTTGCTGACCTTAGACGGCCTGTAACGGACTCGTGGTGGATAAATGCCTTGATTCACTGTATCTCAGCGACCGTCGATGGGTTGGCCAGGTTCACATCTTCGCTTGACCTCCACCTAGCGACCTATGCATCACGTGCTTCGAAGGATGAACGCTGTCAGCAAGCAAACCGAAGCTGACGGTTTAGTTCGGCGCGTCTCGGGCCGTTCTTGCGGGCGCTGGCGAGGTCTACTAGACCATCCACCGCAACAGGGCTACGCGTCATGGCTTATCGTTGTCATTTTATGCGGACTCGTTGCAGTAATATGTTCCATTGACCGCACAGCGATGAGCGTCGCGGTACTACCTATGGGTGACAAGGTAGGCCTTCACCAGCACCAGTCAGCTACCCTGATTCTTGCAGCAGTACGCTCTTCTTAGGGACTGGATGGGAGGGCCACCTGCTGCGTTTGGGATGCGAGGGAGTTACAGATGGAGTGTGGGGAAGGGAGGAGCTACAAGAGGGGCGAAACGGTGGGCAGCTGCACTGGCATGCCATACTCGCTTACACTATAACCGTTCTGACAGCGAATGGGTGGACAACTGCACTTCCCCTTGGCTTCCCTTACCCGCCGACCTCCAGTACGGCTGGAGTGACTCTGTCAAGGGTGCAGTCAGTAGGTGCGTGGTACATATCTGCGGTGCAGCTGCAAGGGCGCCTGCACCACTGTGGCTTGCATAGGCCCCTGCGGAGTCTGAGCCAGCAACCGTACATTTACGCACCCGGACCAGATGCCTGGCGGTGCAATACAAGCCCGCATGTGCGAGTTTGGGTGGCAGTCTGTAGCCCCTTAGCGCTTACCCACGATGATGCACGAGTGCCCTTATGGCCCCCGGACATCCGCCCGTGTCCGCCTGGCGCTCCCCCCCACCCCCCACCCTACTCCACCAGCGCCTTCAATCTGGGACACACCGTCACCAACTTCTACGGCGGTTACCTGGCCTCAGCCTACTCCCCCAAGCTGGTGCTGTCGTGCGGGGTGGTATTCTGGTCCACGTTCACCATCCTCACGCCGCCCGCAGCCGTAATGGGCCTTGCCCCGCTCATCGTGGTGCGGGCCCTGATGGGCCTGGGCGAAGGGGTGGCGTACCCTACCATGCAGGTGAGGGGCCGGGGGCGTCAGCAGGTGCCAGCGCCTTGGGTGAACTGATACGGTTGCCGTGCACCCAGATTGTGGCCCCTGGCGAGCCCCGTTGCGAGAGTCAGTCATACTACAATTGCTGCTGTTGTAGTATGACTGACTTGCGAGGCACGTGTCAGATGCACAGCGAGCATCAGCAGGCAGCTTGGGCTCGTGAAGACCACGTTCCCGGTTTCTGTCCCTTCACCCCTGCCCACGTCCCGCTGACGCAACCAGCTGAGGCACACGCTTCTTGTGCGTGTGCCAGCGTATTGTACTTTCCCGGTCTGCCGTACAGAGCCAAAAGGTGTGCACCACACCGCTGCACATCCGGCTTTCGCACCTCGTCAGGGACCAAACTTGTGCCACTCCGGTGCCAACTCACGGCACACTCATTTGGGTCCTTACCGCACCCTTGGCCCACCTGCCGCCAGGCGATCATCAGGGCTGGGTGCCCCTGGAGCGGAGGTCCCGGTCCCTCAGCCTCATGTACAGCGGTAAGCTTGGGGCATGAATGGGGACAGAGTGTTGGGGAGTGGGCTAGCCCAGGCTGGATAGCAATAGTCAATGACGGTGGGCGGGGTATGACGCAAACTGCGTGGTTAAGTCAACGCGCCACACTTAGCACACCCCCACAGTTCACAACCTGCGCAAGGTTACACAGCAAGTCGAGGTGCTCACGGCCACGCTCTTCGCACCAACGTTACAGCTCGGTGTGCGGCTCCGTTTGCGCCCCACCCGACCCCAGGCCACCAGATCGGCTCCATCCTGTCTCTGCTGTGGTCCCCGCTGCTCATTGCGAGTGTGGGCGTGGACGCCATGTTCTACGTGTACGGCGTGGCGGGGCTGGCGTGGATGCTGGCGTGGCAGCCGCTGGTGGCGCCGCATGCGCCGCTGCTGCACGACCACCGGGCGCAGGGCGGGACGCAGGCGCCGCCGCTTAAGATGAGCGAGCTGCCGTGGAGGGCGGTGAGCAGGGGTGGGCGGTGCAGCGGCGCGGTACGGCATCTGGGCTGCCGGCGCTTGGGCGATGGGGACAGGGGAAAATGCTTTGGTGTTGCCCGGGGTTGGCGGGACAGGGTGGACGCGCTGGATGTGCATCACGGCACGCGGCTGTGCCTTACACCTGCGCCGTACGCTTTATGCTGTGCCCTAGCATGCACTGACGAGAGCGACACGTTGCGCCCCCATGGCGTCCCCCAGATCCTCTCGAACAGGGTCTTCTGGTCCCTACTATTTTGCCACTCAACTTTCGGTAAGCCGACCACGGGTGCGTGGGCAACCACTGTAGACTTCCTGCTTTTCCTCGGCCTACCACACATGCGTTCTCAGTGCCGCTTCACACCTCATCATTTACACAGCAAGTGAATCCTGCTTTTGGTTAGGTACATAACACTTGCCCCCGAGTCTGAAGTCTAGAGTCATGTGCCGAAAGGCTTGCTGAGACCCAGAGTACCCATTCTTAGCCGCCACCCCAACAACATACCATCCACGTTCGGTCAACTCTTGAAGGCCTCTTACGACCATTCCACCCAGGACCGCCCCCCTAACACACGCTTCACGCGTACCCCTACCACACGCGTGGAGGGGCCACCTTTCCCTGAGCCCCTCCAGTCACTCACCCCTTTCTCCGGCACCTATACCCTTCCCCCGGACCCCCTCCACACGCGACCCCAGGCTTCCTGTACAACACCGCCATCTCCTGGATGCCCCGCTTCTACAACAGCCAGTTTGGGCTGGACGTCAGGTCGTCCTCCTTCCTGTCGGTGCTGCCCTGGGTGGCCATGGCGCTGGGCACCAACCTGTCGGGCTGGGTGGCCGACTGGCTCATCAACCGCAAGCTGCTGACCACCACTATGACACGCAAGCTGCTGCAGCTGCTCGGCAGCGTGGGCCCCGCCGTGTGCCTCATGTACCTGGCCTGGGCGGCGCCGGCGGGCGCGCCGCTGGTGTCGTCCGTCTCTGGCGGGGATGTGGGAGGGACGGTGGAGGTGGAGGCAGCCGATGGCGGTGTGCTGGTGGAGCAGCTGGGTGCAGGGGCGGAGGGTCTGCCCGGAGGCAGGAGAGGGCGAGGCGGTGGGCGCTGTGGCGGGGCAGCTGGGGAAGCGGCTGCTGGCGAGCATGGGGCTGGGTGGATCTGCGGGGGATGCAGCAGCTGCTGCTGCCGCGGCGGCTGCGGGGGCTGACGGCCAGCTGCGCAGCGCGGTGGTGCTGCTGGTGATGACCCTGGCGTTCCTGGGGCTGCAGGCGGGCGGCTTCGCGTCTACGCACCAGGACATCAGCACGCGGATGGCCAGCGTGCTGTTCGGAACCACCAACGCGGTGGCCAGCCTGGCGGGCAGCGTGTTCGTGCTGGCGGTGGGGGTCATCCTGGACACCACGCAGTCGTGGGCGCTGGTGTTCCAGATGATCGCGGGCTGCTGCCTGGCCTCCGCGGCGCTGTTCCTGGCGTGGGGCTCCTCGGAGCCGCAGTTCGACTGAGGGGTGCGGGGTGTGGGGTAGGGCGGCGGAGTGTGGTGGAGGTGTGGAGGGTGGGACCGTGGCAGGGGGCGCAGGTGGTGGGGTGGATCTCCTCCATGCTCGTAGGCAGGTATCGGAAGCTGATCCGGGTGCGTTGGGCGCGTGAGCTGACATTCTGCGATCAATGAGGATGACCACGCATGCCAGCCCCTGGGGCTTTGGTTGATGGGTCGGTTGTGGGTATTTTGCGTACATGCGGAGGTGAGCAGTTCTTAGGTCGCATGCCAGCCAGGCAGGGGCTGCATGCTAGTACGCGACCGCCTGGTCGTATTCATGACAGGCTATGACAGGTGATGAGACCGGGACAGCCCCTGTGATCTTAGTGGGCGATAGCGCAACTCATTCGGGTAATTCTCAGCGTGGACCCACTTTTGCCTCACGTGTACCTAGCGCTTGACATAAGGACCGCTGGTAGCTGCAGCGTTAGTCGGTTTGCCAGATTGCCTTAGTGCCAGCGTCCGGCGTACCGGTATGACGCTTGAGTCCACTCCTCGACATCGTGCAGACATGCACTACAGCATTCCGCGGCAGTGGGTAATGGACCGTAGCTCAAGACGCATGCTTCACGCCCGAGTGCATACCACCAGCATCACGCACACGCCTAACCTGTCCGCAATGTAACGCCCCGCACAACCGTGCATCACAGATGTCTCATATGCAGCCCCAGAAGTGACCTTGCATCTTGTCCTGGGGTCGACAAGCCATTAACACTTACTACTGTGACAGATGCCGCAGTCAACAAGTAGGCTGAAGTACTGTAGCCCACACGACGCTACCCTGCTCCTGCCACTCCGGCATACTGACGCGGGCCCCCCGCACCCATGGCCCACCCAAGGGCACATTATGGAAAGGGAGGAGCTATTCGTGGCCAGCGCCCGGCAGGTGCTGCCGTTGCGGGAAAATGATTCCCCCCATTAGCTCAATGGCTCTGAGGAACAGAAGCGCTTGTATGTGCGACAAGATGCCACCTTAGCTCATGAGTCCTAAACTACTCGGGCACGCGCCACCAGTTTGTGCGCACTTTTCAGGAAGAGTACTTGACCCCCTTGGCTTCGGAGATGAAGGATGACACCTTGGTCGGATCCTTCTTGAGCCCTGTGTGCAGGCAGCAACGTAGGAAAGGTGGGTAGGGGAGGTGCACCAGCAGCCACGATAAGCAGCTACTGTGAGCAGCCGGTGTCACGCTCACCATGCCAACGCCGAGCGCTTACAGACAATCTGGCCGTTGCAGCACCAAAAATTGGTGTCCAGGTGTTGTCACATGTCCCCACACACGCGTTTCTACCCACCGTCGGGGCCGCACACCCCGCTGGACACGTCCACTGCCGTGGGCCGTGCTAGGCCCGCCGCCGTGGCCACGTTGTCGGGGCTGAGGCCGCCCGCCAGCAGCCAGCCCTGCCTCGCCTCGTGCATGGGCACCTGGAGGTTGCGCCAGTCCAGCGCCTGGCCCGAGCCGCCCTGGGGAAGGGAGGCGGAGGTGGGGGCGCCGTTTTCACGCAGCAGCAGAGGGACGATGTGTGCGCCGTTACGACCAGAGCTGTGGCGAGAAGGGCACCCGCTGGCTTGAGGCTGCACAAATCAACATCACGGCCCTAAAGTCACACGCCTCGTTCTCCCCATGCGCGCTGTCCGCTGCCGTTCGCCCACCAACTGCCATCAGCAACCCCCCAACTGCTTCCGGTCCCCCCGCACCTGCAGATACTGCTTCGTAATGACCCCTCCATCCATCCATGGGCCAGCCAGCCGTCTCCCCAGGTCCACACGGTATAGCAACCAACTGCGCAGTATGTCTCTCAAACCGATCGGATTCCTGCTGCTTGCGCCCACCCACCCACGAGACCAACGTCCTGTGCATGGTGCCCCCCGACCAGCACTGTGTTTCCCCGCCTGCCCGCTGTCCACCCTCACCCTTAACCCCCACACCCCATTCGTTTGAATCACCATGTTGCTCAGTGGCACACGCTGCACCTAATGCACAACAATAGCTTCCCCCGCTGCACGCCTCCGTTCCCCCGCCTGCGCGCTTCATTTCAGCCACCTGCGCTGCACCCCACCTGCGCGCTGTCCACCAGCACCCAGTCCGGCAGGCGCGCCTGTGTGCGGCCCAGCGCCGCCAGCAGCTGGCTGGGCGGCTGCGTGCGCGGCGTGCCGTCGGGCTCGCAGGCCAGCACGTACACCACCTCCAGGGAGGGGTCCAGGTCGGGCAGCGCGGCGCTGAGGGGAAAAGTGAAGGGGTCGTGTTGAGGACATGTCCGTTAGGGGCTGGGGAAGGGCAAGGAGAAGGGCCAAGGGCGAAGCATACGTACCAATCTAAGGGCAAAGCATGTACTTGCGAGGGAAACGTGCATGAAACGCGTGGGAACCGTGATACGTGTCATCGGCGAGGGGAGGTGCGAGAGTGGTTGAGGGGCCAGCGTGCATGTGGGAGTGTGGGATGGGAACGTGCAGGGTTCTTGGTGGTGGGTATGGCGGGCTGGCTGCTTAGCGGCGGTGCAAGGTGGCCAGTGCAAAGTGCAAGACAAGACACACGGCAGGCCGGGGTGCGGGTTGCGGGGTAGCGGGCATGGGCACGGGAGGAAGGGCAGATGGCCGTGGGCCGGCAGGAGGCGGGGGTTGTAGGGAGGCACACACCGCGCGTTTCCATGTGCAGTGCTGACTTGCGACAGACCCACATGAAATCGCAGGTACTGTCCTGCTTACATGACTGTGCACTTGCACGCTACTGTACCTGTATCGCTTGGGTTGTCACGGCTTCTCGTCTTGAACCCTAGCACACCATCGACATGCACCACGTCTCAAGCGCTGGCACAGCGGTTGCCTACCGCGGCCTTGCCCCTGCCCCACCGCCACCATGGGACCCCCCTGAGCTCACCGGGCGCCGTCCCCGTGCAGCTGGGCCACCGGGATGCCCGCGTCCAGGCACCTGCGCGGCAGGAACCCACACGGGCACGCAAGTTGTCGTGCACGTCAGCATCCTTGCAACCATGCTCGGCAGCCACCGGGCACATGGCCCCATAGCTCACCCGCGCCCCCACGTGCCGTGCCCGGCCCTGACAACGAGTAACATTGCAATGTGTTAATACTTGCAGCTAATCGTGATGTTTGGAGTAAAGGCATGCCGGCAACGGTTTACGATAAAGTACTATGTACCTTTGGGAGATGGTGGCCGCGTCCTCGTCCACGAACACCCCCACAGCCTTGGCGCCGCCCTGGCGTGCCACCTCGGCAATGGCACGTGCGGTTTCAGCGCTGACGGCCCGCTTGGCCTTTTGCCACATGATCATGCCTGCCCAGTACCAGCAGACAGGGAACCCAGTATGACGAGCAAGGCCTGCTTGCCAGGCGTGGGGGCAGCTAGCAGGTTACATCCACGGCACCAGGGAGAGGAGGACCCCATGGGTGCAGGCCATGTGGGTTGAAGTTCTGCTGGGGTGCTTATGCGGGTTGGCACACCGGGAAGTATCCCCGCAGTAGTACTAGAAGTAGATCTTGCTACAGCGCATGCAGCAGGGGAGATTGGTGGCAACGGGAGAAGGCATCTGCAGCCGTGGCGCTGGTCAACCCACCTAGCAGGTCTGCACCCGAGTTGACGGCGTGCTGCGCATCCTCTGGGTTGGTGATGCCGCAGATCTGACGAGTGAGCGGCAGCAAGTTTGGCTGTCAGTACCAGTGGGTTTCAAGCGTCGCTGGAGCTGCTTGTGGCAATGCCGGGGAAACGGGTGGTGGAAAGGGTTCGAGGGGAGGAGCCGCGCAATGGCACGGCAGCAGCAGGCAGCGGGCAGCAGGCAGCAGAAGGCAGTGGCAGGCAAGGAGGTCGACTACGTAGCCTATAAGCTGCAGTCCCCTCCGCCCCCGCACCTTGGCTCACAGTTGCTTGATGCTGCTGGCTTACCTTCACAAGGGGGCTGCTCCGCTTCGTGCCTGCCACCCCTGGCGACGAAGCGGCCCTGGTTGGAGCACAAGATCGGATCAGCCATACACCGAGTATATTCAGCTATTTTGCATTGGCAGCAATAGCTACCTGGTGATCACGCCCCGCCGCCCAAGAGAGCGAGCCGCGCAAGCGCAGGGAGGTGGATGCAAGCGCAGCATGGCGGTCTTCCAGATCTACGTCTTGCTTCTATATGTATGCTACATGTTGCATCTTTCAGTGAGAGGTATTGAGATGTGCCAAAAGGGCAGTCACTTTCTGGTTTGGCCGTTGGGAAAAAGATTGCATGGCCATACCGACGGCTCCATCCTGTGCCTTCCCAGTGCTGTCGCTGCATACTTCATCACCATCGTTTGCCCTGTCGTCGCTGTGCCTCCCAAAACGATCTTTATGCGCTGTGACTTGCCCTTTTCCGGCCCCGACAGCCTCAGCCTGTCCGCAAAGACGCAATCCTAATTGTTAATACAGAAGGAAATGAGTTCGCTACGTCAGCGCGCTTTGCCATCCTCGCGTTACTCCTCCCGGGGCCGCCTGGTCATCGTTGCAGCGCGGAAAGCCCGAAGTGCCAAGCAGGTAGCTTGTAACCGGACCCTGACAGCTAAGCAAGGACATGAGAACGATGTGGCAAAGTTGGCCGCTCAAGTCTTGGAATGGAGCGAAGCAGAGGCCAGCAGCAAGGGAATCACGGCATTCCAGGTCGTCCGAGACGGTTGGGAGCCCCAGACGTTCCACTTTTGGTAAGGCTACAATTTTGAGGGTTCAGGCTTTGCATGAAATGGCATGTTTCAGGAGCGTGCGCCTGGTGCAACATCCGCGCCTGGTCTCGACGCAAGCCTCGACGCAAGCGTAATACCGTATACGCCCCAACGTTACCCTATCCGCCCCCCACCCACCATTCCACCAGGGAGCGCTACGAGACAGCCGAGGCTTGGGGCAAGCACTCTGCCTCCCCGCGCATGACTGAGCTGATGCACGAGGTTGGTGCAAGGGCCCTCTGCGGTTCGCCAGGCCCTTTCACAACCAGCCCAACACGCATCACATCACACCTGTTGATTGCATTTCTCTCCTTCGCCTTGACTTGAGAGCGTTATTCGACTGGGAAACAGGCACCTTGCATTGCCGGTATGTAGCTGCTGTGCAGGCCTTGCGTGCGAACGTCACCCTGTGCACAAGCATGTTCACTAGCCCCAAGGGAGTCCTCCTTACACACCACCTTGCCGGCGTCACGTTCCACCCTTGATACATCACCCCAGCTCGTGCCCCACTTGGAGCGCCCCGTGGGCATCTCCCTCTACTCGTACGAGGACGGAAGGCTGGGGCCCGTGTGCATCCAAGAAGGTATGCCCTTGGTCTGTCCGTCACGTTTTCGGTGCAATTGAATGGATATACCTTTTTCACCTCGCATATTCCGATGGGAGGCCCAGCCGATTGCAGCCAGAGGCAAAGTGTGCCCGCTCATGCACCAAGCCACCTCGCCGTCCTTGCCGTTAACGGAAGAAAGGCTCTGTGCTGCTTGCACGTGCCATTCCCGTAGACTGATCCAACTTGCACAGCGCACACCACAGGCCCACCGAGCTCATCCGTACCTCTCATGAGCCTGGTGCGACTTGCAAGGGTGCAGCAATGGCGAAGCACGCATGAAGAGGTGTGCCCTCCATGCCGCCTTGCAAGCGCCGTGCTGCTGTCATGTCATGTCTCGTCCCGTGCTGTGGTGTGGCGCTGCGCGCAGGCCCCAAGGGCGAGGGCGGCCTGGACGACGCCACGGGCGCCAGCGGGCGGCGGGCGGCGCCTCTTACAAGCAGACTTCCCGCGCCTTCGACCTCAGTGAGTGTATGGGACCGAGGGCCAGGGGGCACGGACAACAAGTGCCAGACAACAAGTGTTGTAAGAGCGGACATGTGGGGCGGTAACCATGTGCCCATGTGGGGCACGGGCGCTTGCCGGGACGAGCCCGCGTGCCACGTGATATGGCACAGACGCTGGGTGACGCTCTGTTGCCAGTACTGTTACCGACAGGGGGGCAAGACAAATTGTTTGCCCAAGGCCCGATGCTAGCCTGCCGACTACCGCGCTGCTGCCATCACCCACCGCCCCACCCCTTTTTGCCCACTTATTACACCATCTCCTTACCTCTACCGGTCCTGCGCTCCTGCCAGACCCACATCAAAGCACGGCTGCATCCTTCCCTTCCCCGAAGCTTTGTACCCCCACTCCACCCATCTCTGTTCCCCCGTGCCCTGCGCCCGCAGCCAAGGTCGACGAGCACGAGGAGAACGCACGCGACGAGCGGCTGCTGGCGGCCATGGGCGGGACAGCGGCAGGGGCGGGGGCGGCGGGGGCGCCCACGACTCCCGGCGGCAAGGCGGGCAGCAAGGCGCAGGGCAAGGGCCCGGGCCTGGCCGGGGGCCTGCCCAGCCCTGCGGAGCTGGTGCGCATGGCGTGCGGCGTCAAGGACAGCATAATCAGCTCGCTCAGGGGCATGATGCGGAAGTGATGGATGGCCCAGAGGGGGTTTGCATGCACGGGTTCAGGGCCCGCGGGGACCGGGTGGAGGCTTAGTTGCGCGGGGAGTAGCGGTTGTAGGGAGCTTTGGTACAGAAAGCCTGCAGCATAGGGTTTGCTGGTGTATTGTTATGACTGGGCATTGGGGTCTGGCGTCATGAGCTGTGGGTTGCAGCCGTAGCTAGTTAGCCCTGTAGCTGGTTCGGGCTTGAAAGGGTACGAGCGTGGCCCTGTGCGTTCAGGCCCAAAGTGGGCCCTCGGCGCTTGACTGGTTAGTGGTTGCGCCTGATTGTGTCGCAGGTGTGTGCAGGCTACAGCACGACAAGGCCACGGCATGTTCGGCATGTACACCGTTGCATCTTTGACACGCATTGCCGCAACTGCTGCCAACCTGAGAGCCGAGGGCTGCTGCCTGGTCCACGCACATTGCTGGTGGGGCATGTGCGGATAAGACTCGTGGGGTCAGGAACGGAGAAGCAGACAGGCCGTGCTTGGTGGTTGGTACGATCGCCGTACTCGCATGCAGCGGTGTCCCGAGATGCACATTCTGTGCGTGGAAGCCCAAAACGTGTAGTGATAGTGTGAACGATTGTTTCGCAATGGTACATGGTACATGGTATTGACCCTCCTTGTTCACCTGGACACCGCGCCACAGCAGGCGCGCAGCAAGCTGTGACGATGCCAATCCAAGGCAGGACGCTTCAAAGTATTGTTCAAAGACTCGATACAGTCGCGTTATGGCTGCAGACCGGGTCACTGGGCTCATTCCACAGCTACGTCGCGGCGCTTGAGGAGTGCGTTAGCCTTGCAGGCGTGTTGCAGAAGGAGCACAATGCATGGGAAACTATAGTGCTCACGGCTGACCGCTACGGAGGGGCAGCAAGGCTACGCTCCCTGGCAGCAATGCTGGCTACATGCTCACACAAGGACGCCGCCACGCTCCTGCGCGACACTCAAGCGATATGCCTCTATTTTCAGACCACCCAGTGGGCATACACCTTACTTACTACACCCGGTGCCAGTCCGCCCAACAGCACCCAGCAGGCCGTCGCTCGGGCCCTCCTCCGTGCTCGGGTGCTGCAGGGCTGCAGCAGGCAGCTCGCAGGGCTGGCGGACCTGGCCGCACCTGCCCCGGCAAACCGGGGACAGGCCAGAGACCCTCCAAACCCGATCTTGGTTGATGCAATGCGGTTCAGAACTGTACACTGCGCAGCTACTCTCGTGGCGGTCCTGGTCTTGCACGGCGCCCGCTACCTACCGGAGCCAGGGGAAAGCGCAGGCGTGCAGGGCGGGCGCGGGGCGATGGTTGGGGCTGCAGATCAGCAAGAGCCGTCATCCTGCTCCTGGGTGCTGGAGCTGGTGTCGTGCGTCAGCTCCAGCGCTGTGCTGGAGCACGCTGCGCGCGGCGTGCTGCGGCTAGCGGGGTGGCTGCAGCGCAGGGCCGCGAGAGGTGCGAGCGGGCTGGGCCCTCTCTGCGCCACAAACGTGGCTGAGCTGCACCGAGCTGCAAAGAAGCTGTCCAGTGCGTACTACCACCTCAGCAACATGACGCACTGCAAGGAGCTCCTCGACGGCCAGGACACTGCAGCAGTCGACGACGATGACCGCCGGACTGCAGAGGCCCTGGACGTTATTGACGCGGCGCCCTTGCTGGCGCAACCATACGAGCTGGACGCGGCTCACGTGTCGCTTCTGCGCCGCGCGCTGTCCGCCCCCTGCGTACGGCACCTGGTGCTGTGCATGGGGCTGAGCACGCTGTGCGCGATGGACGGCGGGGAGGACTACGGCCTGACGAAGGTGGCTGCGGCAAAGTGGCTGCCGCCGGAGCTACCGAGCGGTGTGCAGACAGAACAGCACAAGCAGCAGTAGCAGCAGTTCGGGATTGGGGACTTGTTAGAGCTGTCCAACCTCCTCACGCTGCTCGCCATGGACCTCTTCGACCCGGACGCGGACCCGGAGCCGCCCTGCAGGGGCACGCGGCTGCGACTGACCATGCGCGTGGCGCGGGCGGCGATGGCGGCGGCCGCATGCAGGACGCGACCGACAGTGGCTGGCAGGGGCGGCGGCGGCGGCGACGACGGTGACGACGGTGACGACGGCGAGGGCGTGCCGTGCGCTGCTGCTCTGGTGGCCGTGCAGGCGCTGCACTTTGCGTGGCGCCACATGCCGCCACCGGAGGGCCGGGGGGGTAGCCGCCGCCGGGCGGCCCTGCAGGAGTGGGCGGCCCTGAAGGGCGGGCAGCGGGCTGGCGACCGGTGCCGATGTGCAGCAGCGAGTAACCTACCGCATGGGGCTGATGCTGGGCCTGCACTCCGACCTTGTGGGCCCGCACTACGTCGGCGGTGCGTTCCTGGCGTGTGGGCCGTCTGCCATCTTGTGTGTCCTGCATCATCATGCCAGGAGAGCTGCTTGCAACCGCCGTCTCTGTGCGCACGGTGAACGCACGTGCTCTGTTGTAACAGGATGCTTGGTACATGTCTGTGTCGTTGTGCACGTGCCCTCGCGCTCTTCCGCATGCGCCTGCTGCCATGCCCAGTGACAACGGCGGGCCAGGCTTAAGATCAGCCAAACCGTTAAAGCACGCGTGCACGGCACACGGCGTACGGCAGTGCATGTGCGCAAGGAGCATCTCCCTTGTGTCCCTTTGCAGGAGGATCTGCTCTTCCAACGTGAGCTACGTTACTTACAGCACAGTGTTCCTTGCTGCCCCTGTCCACAGACTTCTCAGCCCTGGCTGGCGGTGGCCACCTGCTGCGGGGGATCGAGGCCCTAGTGCTGCAGCTGGCGGCGGAGGGGGACGAGGGGCAACGGCCGGAGGGCGGGCCGCAGGCATCAGCCGCCTCACAGGCGCCTCCGCAGCCCACGCCCAGCCCGGCATGCCACGCACTGAATGCGGTCATGTTGGAGGCGTACTTTAAGAACGTCCTGCTTATATTGATAGAGGACGAGGACGAGGGCGAGGGCGAGGACGGCGTTTCGGCCAGCGACAAGCAGCCGGCTGCGGGCCAGGGGGCAGGGGGGGAGGCGGGGGTGAAGCCAGGGAAGGTGGGAGGGCAAGGGGCAGAGCAGGGGCAGGTAGGGGTTGGGGATCGCAGTCAGACGGCCGCTGCCTCTCTGGCGGTGGCGCTGGGCAAGCTGCTGTGGCGGTGCCAGGGGCGGCTGGTGCGGGGCATGGAGGAGTGCTCGGACACGGACGCGGCCGTAGATCACCCGGACAGCGCCATGCAGCTGCTGTGCGGGCATATGATATCTGCGCCGATGGCGGTGACAGGGAGGAGCAGGAAGGGGCCCCTGCCGGGCCTGGTACAGAGGGCGCGGCGGGAGTTGCGGCGGGAGAGGAGCAGCAACAGCAGCTAGGGGGGCCGCAGGGGCAGCAGTTGCAGGAATTCGATCGGCGGCGGCTGTGGTTCTTCACGTACTCGGCGTGGCGGTTGCTGCCGCCCATGGCGTGCCTAGCGCAGCGGTCTGCGGCTGCGGGCCACGTGCCACTCGCCATGGGGTCCGTTGCTGCGCTCGCGTGGGACCCGTTGCTGCTGTGGGTTAAGCGCCTGTGCGTGCGGGGCCTGGCTGCTCCCCCAGGCAACGGTGCCGGGGCGAGCAGCAGTAGGTCGGGGCTGGCGGGTGACAGCGGCAAGGGCAGCGGCGCCAGCGGCGGTACGGGAGCGACTGGTGGGCATGGGGCCGGAGGGAGCCAAGCTTCCTGCGACGCCAGCACCGGTAGCAGCGGCACTGCCACCGAGGCTGAGCAGGGGCCGGGGACAGCCCAAGCCCCGAGTGGCAGTAACACCAGCAGCGGCACCCCCAGCGGCGGTTGCGGGGCCAGCGGCTGTGCAGGGCGTGACTGCGGGGCACGGTGCGGCTGCTGGCGGGAGTTCCTGCTGCGTGACGTCAAGGTGGTGGAGGTGGTGGGTACGGCGCTGAGGGCGCTGGTGCCGAAGATGGTGAGCGGTGTGGTCCCCGGCAAGGACGACCCGGCCATGGTGGTGCTCCTGGCCGAGGTGGTGCTGCTGGTGGCGGCCACCTTCCCTGACGAGGTGGGGCGTGAGGCGTGGGGCCCGGCCCCGGGTGCGGTTGGGCCCCAGCAGCAGGCTGGCATCGGCTGCAGCAAGAGCAGCAACGGTCGGGATGGCGGGGCCGGCAGCACAAGCTGCAGCAGCCCCGGCGCCGGCGGCAGTGTCAGCGGCTGCAGCGGCGATGCAGCGGACCGTGCGGACATCGGCACTGCAGCGTGGCCAACAAAATCCATCTTGATGCTCGGAAGGTTCATGGAGGGGATGGCTGCTGCAAAGCGCCTGGCGCAGGGCCTGCGGGCGCTGGGGGAGTGGGGTAACGGGAGTGTGTCCGCTGGCGGGCCGGTGGGGCTGGAAGGGCACTTGTTGGCGGAGCTCAAGCAGGCAGTATCGTGCATCGAGACAGAGACGTCTGAGCTGCTGGATGTGGTTGAGCTGGCCCCACCGTGCGGGCTGCGCGGGTTTATGCGGGTGTGCAGCAACCCGCGCTGCGCGGTGCTGCTGCAACTGGGGCAGAGCGAGGCGGGCGCGACGGCGGCGGCGGAGCTGGGGCTGGAGGCGTGCCCCGGGGCGTGTGGCGAGGCGTGGTATTGATGTAGGGAGTGCGGGGAGGAGCACTGGGGGGAGGGGCACAAGGGCGCCTGCCGCGGGGGTGGCGATGGTGGTGGCGGTGGTGGTGGCGTTCCTGCTGCTACTCCTGTTCATACGCGCTGAGGCCGTCGGGCAGATGGCTCGAGGGGCGCGCAATAATGGAGTGAGTCGAATAACATCAACTTTCAGGGCAGGTTGGTTGGCATGTCGTGCCTACGGAGTTCGTATGCGCACGCGATAGCATGTGCGCGGTGCACTTGGTGGACTATCATTGGCATACTCGTACAGCAACCGTGTGCTCGGCGAAGCTAACAGCATGGGCAGTTGCGAGAGAGGTCAGTGGCAACTGTAGAGGCACGGCGGAGTTCTGCACGCGGTGAGGTGTAATTGCACCGTGCGGCACAAGATCATGCGCGTCATGCAAGGGTGCATGGGTCCTGTTTGGGGTGTCGGCGTGCGGGCGCACACAATAGTTCCGTATTCGCGCGGCTGGGGGCCGCGTGCGAAGTGGGATGCTGCCAAGATTTGCATGTGCCTTGGCCGTGTGCATGCCATTTCAAGTCATGGTGGGACACTTCCTGTCCTGTTAAGGTTGGACGTTTTCTTGCTGCTGTACAACAGCAACGCACCGCTACATGATTGATTCCTGATAGGTGTGGTCGGGACCAGTAAGGATCGTGTGGCCACACCACCTGGAATGTAACACAAAACCATGCCCCGTTATGGGACAAGGCTGCGCCCTGGAAGGGGGCCAAAACTGTAAATCCATACATACAAAATGCCAAAAAAATGGGTGGCCGGTCGCCTAGGACGCGTAGGTCGTAGCATAGACATCGCAGACTGGAGTGAAGGATTGGTCTTGCATACCAGCTGTGGCATAAACGCGTTGTTTGTTTTGGGTGGAGGCTGCAGACGGGGGTGCTGCTGCACTACTGCATGTGCTATGGCAGTGTTTTGCGATGGCCGATGGGTGATAGGGTGCATGGGCGTAGCCTACTTATGGGTGAACACCATGTCTGTTAGGGGGCGCCAGCCTTGCATGCATGCTGTGGCAAGGTCGCAGGCATATTCAAGGGGAGGCTGCACGGCAAGCTGGCTTGTTTAGGTGCTGGAAGGTGCAGTGCGAGGGGCAGCAGGAGGCCTTTGGAATATGCTGGGCGACGGCAGGAAGCCTGAGCGGTGTACGGCACACTGGAGCCCCCGCGAGGGTGCTTGTGGGTGGCTGTTGAAATTGGGATTTTAGTGCCGTACCCGGGTCGTAACTGTGTGCCATGTGTCGTACGTGTGGGCCGTGTGTCGTACGTATGTGCAGCGCTGGCTCATCCAGGGGCCAGCTCGTTTACGCGGCGTCTTGCCGACAACATGCTCCCCAACAGTTCTCTGCCGACCAGGGTGGCATAAAAGCGCTGTTGGCACTGTTACTCAGAAGGACGTGCACTGGCGACAGCAAGCACCATGTGCATCGCCCTGCCACGCCTGCGTCACTGCCTTCACCGCTCTCAGTACGTGCCAGTACTTGCCAGTACAGCCATAATCGTGAGCATCAAAACTGGTAAACAGCATGCATGCATTTCCTTCATAAACATACTTTTTAGCTTGTCAATTACGATCTATCTCGCCCATACTGTCCCGCGCAAACGCCAAGGCCGAGGTCACTCGCGCGCCGATGGCGAACTCCTTGCCTAGCACCATAGCACGACTTAACAACATTAACGCGTGGCTGGAAACAGGTCATCTAGGCTCTTACGGCAGCGAGACCGCGGTACTGATTGAGCTTCGCGCCCTTGTGGCGCGTCTGGAACAGGAATACGCTGTATGGCGCCGACTGGCGCCAAACACTGTTCGACATGTGCCTCTTGCAAAGCTTCGGGCCCTGTCAGCTACGCTGGCGTCCTGCTCCCAACAGCGTGCTCCTCGGGAGGAGGTCGCTCGCCTGCAATGTGCGGCCGCGGACTGGATAGAGGACGCTCTCGTTCAGCCCGCACTGAGCCTCCCAGCAGCACCCAGATGGCAGTAGCACAGGCTGTCCTCCGCGGCCGGGTGCTGCACGGCTGCAGCAGGCAGCTCGCGGGCCTGGCGGAGCGGATCTTGCACGCCCAGGCAACCCGAGACCTGCCAGGGCAGCCCCTGCAGCCGGCCCCAGATCCATCGCTTGACCGCGTCGGTCTGTGCGTAACAGCGCGCAACGTGGCCTGTTTGTTGGCCTACTTGGCTTCGCTCGGCGCCCGGTGTCCCCCGCTGACGGCCAACCAGCCTGACGAGGCTTCGGACTGGTTCTTGGATTCCTCCGACGGGGGGGACAGCGAGGGGGACAAAGGCGCCGGCAGCAAATGCGAAGGCAGCGAAGATGGGGGCTCAGGTGCAGGGCAGGCGGGAGGTGCGGAGTCCGCTGCACAGCAGCTGTGCTGTGCAACTGCCGGCAGCGCTGGAGCGGCGGGCTCGGCGGGCAGCCGGGAGGAGGGAGGCGTGTCGGCAGGCGAACCAGAGCGCGCAAGCGAGCAGCAGCAGCAGCAGCAGCAGCAGCGAGAGGTGGCGGGGGCGGGGCACTTGGCGGAAGAGCCGGTGCACGCGGAGGCTGCGGGGGGGAAAGACGATGCGGGGGCGGAGCATGAAGAATCGCACCCTTCTTCCTGGGTGCTTGAGCTGGTGTCGTGCGTCAGCTCCAGCAGTGCGCTGGAGCACGCTGCACGTGCCGTGCTGCAGCTGGCGGGGTGGCTGCAGCAGGGGGGGAGAAGGAGGGAGAGGGGTGGGAGGCGCAAGGGTCGGGGCGGGGCGGGGTGGGGCAGCAGCAGCAGAGAGCAGCAGGCAGGGCCCTGTGGGGTGCATGTCGACGAGCTGCATGACTGTGCACATGCGTTCGCAGCTGCGTACCAGAAACTCTGGAGCCTGACCGCCTCCCTCGGCCTTCCCAACGAGGAGGTGGCCCTTAATGATAGCATTGACCCCAGCGACATAGTGCCCTTCCTTGCGAGTCTGCACGAGCTTGGCCCGGCCCACACCTCACTTCTGCACCGCGCTGTCCGGCCCCTGCGTACGGCACCTGGTGCTGTGCATGGGGCTGCGGACGCTGTGCGCGATGGACGGGGGGCCAACGCACGGGGCCAACGTGGGGTGTGCCGGAGGCGGCGGGGATGCAGCGGCTGCCGTACGTGACGGCGCTGAGTTACAAACCGCAGCAGCAACCCGTGCTACTCGGGGCCGCGTCACAGTTGGATCTCTTGATGCTGCTCGCCATGTCGCCCTGCGACCCGGAGGCGGACGCGGAGCTGCCCTGCATGGGCACGCGGCTGCGGCTGACCATGCGCGTGGCGCGGGCGGCGATGGTGGCTGCAACCAGGGCTAACTTGCCCACTGCTGCCGGGGGTGACAACGCTGTGCGATACGCAAGGGCCCCAGGCACCGCCGGCCTGGTTGCCGTGCATGCGCTGCACTTTGCGTGGCGCCACATGCCGCCGCCGGAGGGCCGGGGGTAGCCGCCGCTGCGCGCTGCGTGGTGCGTGGCGTGGCGGGCTGGTCCCCAGGATGGAGGACAAGGTGGCTTATCGGCTGGGGCTGCTGCTGGGGCCCACGGACCTGCTGCGGCCCGCGACCGCCAACGGTGCGTTCTGGAGATCAGGTACGGTACCGGGTATTCCCTTACGCTGTTGCGGCTGCACTGTGGCTAGGTTGTCGCTATCTTTAGAAAGGGGGCGGAGTAAGGGGAGCACGTAAGGAGGTGCTTGTCCACCTCACACACTGCAGCTTACTTGGTGCTTGCAAAAAGGACTGACACCCATGCACCGTAGCCGTCGAAACGCCGAGTTAGTTCTGCCCCCAATCTCGCGCCGCAGACCTTTCAGAACTGGCAATTAACAGGCTTTTCAGTGCCATGGTCACTCGTCCATGTCATTCTGTCGAGCTGAAGACGTCCCGCCTGCTGCCCTCTTGGTGGCCGTTACCCACCCCGCAGACCTACCCGCACTGGCCAGCGGGGGCCACCTGCTTGGCGGTCTGGAGGCCCTGGTCCGGCAGCTGGCGGCGGAGGGATGATTGGCAAGGTGGGTCGGGAGCGTCGCCCTCCGCTCGCCCAGCTGCCCGGCCCGGCCGGACAACGCACAACGGGGTCGGCTTTGCGTTGCAGGGGCTGGCACGCACGCGGTGCTTTAAGAACGTGTTTCTGCTGATGCGCGAGGATGACGAGGAGCTGGCAGCAGCAGGAGAGGGTGGGGAAGGGAGAGGGGTGCCGGCCGGGGAGGCGGGTTGGGGGCCCGGCGGCGGGCCGCGGTGCGCTGCCTCTCTGGCGGTGGCGCTGGGCAAGCTGCTGTGGCGGTGCCAGGGGCGGCTGGTGGAGGGCATGGGGGAGTGCTATGAGATGCCCTTGGCCCGACTGCACGAGGACGGCGCCCTTGGGTTGCTATGCGGACTGCACGACGTGTGTGTAGATGACGGTGTGGACACGTGGCAAGTCAATTGGGCTGGGCGGGTTGCCAACAAGGGCGGGGCCAAAGGTGCAGACGCGCAGGAGCAGGAGCGCCACCGGCGGCGGCGGCGGTGGGTGTGCACGTACGGGGCGTGGCGGGTGGCTACCGGGCATGGCATGCCTGGCACAGCGGTCTGCGGCGGCGGGCCACTCGCTGCTAGACACGGGTGACACCGCAGCGCTGGTGTGGCACCCGCTGCTGCTTTGGGTTAAGCGCCTGTGCATGCGATCCTGCGTCTGTATGCAAAGAGCGCCGAGGAGGCGCAGCGGGTCAGCGGCGGCGGCGGCAGCAGCTGCGGGGCTTGCGGCCGGGCGGTCCGGCGGTGCGACTGCTGGCGGGCGTTCCTGTTGCGGGACGTGGGGGTGGTGGGGCTGGTGGGGACGGCGCTGAGGGAGCTGGTGCCCAAGCTGATGGCCTTTGTGGATGAAGAGGTGGATGCTGACGTCGAGATGCTGTACATGTTTGCTGAGGTGGTGGTGCTAGTGGCTGCCACCTTCCCTGACGAGGTGAGCCGCGAGGTGTGGGTGGCACCGGCGGGCGGGGAGGTCCTGCTCAGGGCAGCTCCAGCAGGGGCAAGGGTGGCAAGAAGGGCGGCAGCGGCGGCGGCGGTGCGTCGTGTGGGTCTGCCAGCAGCAGCAGCAGCAGCAGCAGCAGTGCGTTGTGGCCGCCGGGATCGCTGCTGGGGCTGGGAGTTTGGGTTGGGCTGTGGCAGGGCGTGGAGGGGATGGGGCAGGGCCCACGCAGTCTGGGGTGTTGGGGCGAGGCGTGCCTCCAGGTAGGCAGGCCGGCGGGCCTGACCGTGGAGCAGCGGGAGGAGCTCAATGGCCTGGCCTGGGACGTCATAGTTGGCGCCGGGACTGGTGCGCAGAAGAGGATGAAGTACATGTCGTTGCCCCGCTGTGCGAGCTGCGTGCGTTTATGCGGCTGTGCAGCAACCCGCGCTGCGCAGTGCTGCCGCAACCGGGGCAGACCGAGGCGGCGGTGGCAGCGGAGCGGGGGCTGGAGACGTGCCCCCGGGGTTGCGGTGCGGCGTGGTACTGCTGCCGGGAGTGCAGGGAGGAGCACTGGCGGGAGGGGCACAGGGCGGCCTGCCGCGAAGGGCGCGGTGGGTGCGGCAGTGCTGGTGGTGGTGCTGCTAACCTTACTACCCGCTGAGACCGTCGTGCATGGTGTCTGGCGTGTGGCGTGGCGATGTGGCAGCAGGTGACAGGCAGACGGTGCGTGCTGCATTGGTGTCCTACTGAGCTTTCTGCTGAAGCTTGGTACTTGTGTCAGACGGCTACAATGGGCCTCGGGCGGCTGGGTCAAAGGAACTTAGTTGCTGCCGCTGGTCAAGAGTTCTTGGGCAAAAATCTTGTGGGGCAATATCCATGTGTGGCACTTTGATGTGCACTACTGGGGCGCAACGTGACATCTCTGGGGGAGGTTGCAGCGTGGCGTGCAGGTTTGTAGGGTTCAAGTGTTTCTGGAATGAGTATGCACGGTACAGGTGTGGTGGCGTGGCGGTGTTAGCAAGAATGTGGCCTGGTATGCAGCGGGGAGGCTCCTTGGCTGGGACCCGATGGAGTTTTAGAGCTTAGAATGTGTTCGTGAGTACGATGTGGCTGTGCATTGGCGGCCTCCTCCGAGGACCGGCCTGGACCGGGATAGCGCATTCCGCATTCAGCGGCAGGCTTCCCGCTCTGGCATAGAGAGGGTGTAATGTGTTACGTGTAGTACATGGTTATTAGGAGATCCCAACACTGCCCCCTGGTTTTGGACCAAACCCTAGCTTCACCTTCTGCCCAGGGGGCCCCTGTGGTTCGGGCTTCTATCGTAGCAGCCATGAGCCCCTCACGGACGTACAAGTAGCACCGTTGCTTGCAGATCCTGCCTGGAACATGTGGGTTTTTCCCCCGGCGGAGGCGGTGAGGTTGCAGCAGGAAATAGGATGGGACCCTGGCCGTACAATGCGTTGCGTGTGGGCTGGCGCCTGATCGGTCGGGTCTGGCCTGGACCGTGGTAGTAGTTGCTCCAGGTGCTGGGGTGGAAGATGCATGGGTGCTGGCGAGGGCATTCTTGGCCATGGCGTGGTTACGTGATGGTGCTTGCCTGTGCCAAGTTGGACCAGGTTGGACTCTGGACTCCCGCTGGCCTGTCCCTGCCCCGTCTCTTTTCCTGCAAACCTTTTCACAGGATGAGACGGGAAACGGCCAGGCGAAGTGAATGAGGATCAGGGGAGATACGGTACCTGGCCAATGGTGAAATGGAAGACGAGAGAGAACTCGGCTCCACGCCCTATTGCACGATTAGACCCTGGCGCACAGCTGGAAATGGTGAAACTGTGTCCTTCATTCGTGTGCTCGTTTCGGTTGTGTCAATCCAACTGTTATGGAACACGTGGCAAGCGTGGCACGCTCCCCTGCTCAACAGGGCTCAACGAATCAGCTTGTCGTGAAGTCCCTTCACAGTCCGTAACACTAACATGACTAAATAACTCACTAGTGGTCAGGTGTACACCAAATGCTAGGTTTGCAGGAGTCCGGGCCCTGTACATCGGGTCGTTACCTCAAGCAGTCTCCCTAGCACGCCCCAAGACATCCAAACACAGTGTTTAAGTTTAGTGTCTGTCCCCATACACCCCCAGCCCCCAACACCCCTACAGTACGGCCCAGGCCATAAGGGTCGCAGGGGTCGCGCCCCCAGTAATAACATAGCGTGCGCTTTCGTTGCATGGTGCCGCCCCACACGCCGTGGCCAAGCGCATGCCCCGTTGACTTGACCGCCGATGCGTGCGCAACCAGAATGTACGAATATACTAAACAGCCAGCAGGCCGGAAGAATGCTTGGTGTCCTGTTCACTGTCTGTACAACATACAGCTGTCGTCCTTCATGTACGTGTAATCAAGCAGACGCTGCAAGCAGACGCTGCCTGGACACACACGTTCAATCGCGTCTCAATCGTAGACTTCGTACGTTTAAAGGATCGAGCGAAAGCTTTGCTACCATGCCTCGAGCAGGGCGCTGTCGGTCACGCTGTTGCTTGCCACAGCGCACCGGTAACATGTCCTCACATAGCCGCACGGAACAACCTTCAATCATAGCTGCCAAGTCAGCGTCACTCCCTGGGAAGGAATGCTGCAAAGGCGACAGCTCCTATTATGACAAACATGGGTGCCCGCTGTTTGCCCCTGGCCTTCCTCCTAGCCGTCTTGGCAATATCAAGTGCTGCCAAGTCTTCTCCGTCAGGTAGGGCTGCATCAATTCCCCTCAGTCATGCTGCTGCAGGCCTGAGCGGGTGACCGGCGAACGATTGCCCCCATAAAGGTCTCGTCACCTGACCGCTGTCTGTCGAGCTATCAAAGCGATATAGTTAATGACATGAGTACAGTGTTCTACTGAAGCAAGTCGGAGGACGTCTGCCTCGCCCCTCCGTGCAGTCGCTGGCCAAGTCATGCCTCCATGTGGCACGTGTTGCTTTACAGATGCTACTGTCCTCAAACTGATCCATCAGCCGGTACTTGACCACGCACGCACAACAACGCTGTGTGTGCTCCTGCCTCCCACATTCACCCGCAGCACGACCCCCTGTGGAATGGGCGTCGACGCCGACACCAGTGCCGAATGCTGGCACCCCAACCGAAAGCTCCCGTGTAAAGGCGCCCAGCGCAGCTCCAACTCCCGCACCTCGCACTCCTGCCAACACCGCGGCAATAACCAGCGCAAGGCGCGTGCAGCAGGTCACCAAAGTGGCTGACGCTCCTGTCAGCGCAAGCAGCATCGCCCACAGCGGCAGTCATGACCGCACGAGGCACATGCTGCAACTCTCCGTCCCCGCGCCCTCGGAACCCGCCGTGCCCCCTCCGTTTTCAGCTCCTGCTCAGCCCAGCAATACCTGGTTGGCTCCTTCGCACTCCTGTGCCATCATCATGACAGGAAGCAGCAGCTCCGGTGCGCCCCTGTCTGCCGCTGCCACGCCACGCCTCAGCTTGATGTGCAGCGGTGGCACGGGTCTTGAACTGCGGCTGAGCCCCTGGCTCGACAGTGCGCGCAGCCGCAGCTCCGGCAGTGCACTAGGGCCTAACTCGACAGCTCCAGATGTCCTCCTGCAAGGGGTAGCGGTCTCTGCCGATCAGCTGCGCCCTCCCAACGGCAGCACCAGCGTTTCGGACTGGCGTGTGGTGCTGCTGTGTGGGCCCGAAGTTAGCCACCTGAGCCTGCACAGCTCGGTCCTGACAGACTTACCACTGAACACGGAAGGACCCCTGCTGCAGCTGGTGTCCTGCGGCACCCTGTCCCTCAGCAACGTGACTCTGGCGCGCCTCACAGCGACACCCGGAGCTGCCCCTGACGGCCTCCCGGTGTACGGCGCTGTGCACGCCCGGGGCCTGCGGCAGGGTGCCGTCCTGGACGGAGTGGAGTGCTCGGGCGTGGCGGGGGCGCACACGTGGGCGTGCTTCCTGCTTGGCCTCGAGGAGCGCGAGGGCGAGGGAGCTGCTTCTCTATCGGCGCCACCGCAGTCCCCTCAGCAGCAGGCGGGGGAGCCCGCACCGGCAGCACTGTTTGAGATCCACAACAGCAAGATGTACAACAACACAGTCGTGGCATATACTGCAACTCCTCAGCCCCTCTCTCGCCTGCTTCCCGAGATCGCTGCGGCGCTGTCGGTTGGCGGCGGGTGCAACAGCAGCTCCTTTGGCGCGATCGTCGTATCTTCTGCCCGCTTGCCGCATGACGGCAGCCCGCCGCCACCAGGGGCGGCGACTCGGAGGATGGCGGTGGTGGACGTGGTGGTGTCCAACAGCACCCTGGCCTACAATACCGGGGGTTGTGGGGGCGCTCTGGCGGCTTTGTGCGACCTGGTGAGGAGTCGAGCGTGACACATAGCAAGGGGTTGCGGGGCGCGTCATGCACACGGTGCTGTTGCCATGCATGCAGCTGAAGCGCATGCACGTGTTTCGTGCCTACACCTAGTGCCATCAGTAACCCATTGGGGAATGTTGTGGGTTGAGTTGGCTTGCACTCTGTTATGCGCCTGCGTGCAGTGCTGAACAGCAATGGACCTTATGCTGCCGCACATGCGTTCTACGGCAGTTGGAAAGGGTGTACCTCCAGTATGTGCAGGTTGAGTCTCACCAACACATGCACGGTCCCCCCACGTACTTTCTATTGGCGCCCACAGGGTACCTTGCGCATGGATGCCGGAGCTGCCATCACAAGCTGCCGGGCTCAGTTCCACGGCGGGGGCGTGTTCAGTGGGCAGCAGCTAGGCGCCCTTGTTCTCAGAGGGGCAAGCAGGCTGACTGGGAACACTGCTGGCGGGCATGGTGGTGCCCTTGCTGCCATCGGTGGAGTCAACGGCATTGCGCTCGACGACCGCAGCATCGTTGTGGGCAACCGCTGTAACCAGACCGGAGGGGCCATCCACGCTGGCGTCGGGGCTGTGGGCATGATGATGATCGATGGCGGCAGCTCCTTGTCTGCCAATGCAGCGGGAGATAAGGGAGGCGCAGTCGGGGTGGGCAGCGGCGGCATTGGCAGGCTGATCATCACCAATGGCAGCAGTGTGGAGTCCAACTCTGGTGCTAGCCATGGAGGTGCAGTGTGGTGCAACGGCCCGATGGAGCTGCTGCTGTTAGACGGCAACAGCTCGCTGTCGTACAACAGTGTCAGCGCCAACAGCAGCATGGGTGGCGCGGTCAGTGTCAACGGAAGTGTAGGGTCCGTGGTGCTGCAGGGCGGCAGCCTGCTTGCCAACAACAGCGCAGACCGGTGGGGAGGGGCTCTTTATGTCGGTGGGATGCTTCAGAGCCTGGTGGTGAACGGCTCAGCGGGGTTTGGCAACCGGGGTGGCACTGGGGGAGTGCTGCATGTGGACAGGGAAATTCGGTCAGTGCTCGTCACAGGCGGTGCACGCATCTCCCACAACACAGCTTTGCTCAGCAACAGCGGGGTTGGTGGCTACGGAGGTGTGGTGTATGCTGCCGAGACAGTTGGCGGCATTACCATTGAGCAAGGGAGCGCTGTCGAGCACAATGCCGCTGATGTGTCCGGCGGCGTGTTTGGCTGTGGCAAAGGGCTGGAGTCCTTTGCAGTTGGAGGCAATGCGTCCTTCAGCTTCAACCGGGCGCTTAGCAGTGACGGCGGTGGCTTGTTCGTTTACAACGGCAATTGTGACAGCATCACCCTTTCCGGAGCTCTTGTTCGGAACAACAGCGCCCTTCGGGCGGGCGGCGTGTTTGCTTCCTGCGACATCTGCAACGTCAGCCGCTTCACAGCCGACAATGCAACCGTCATCTTAGGCAATTCAGGCCGTACGGGAGGAGTCCTGCACTGCGGCGGGAGCATACTCTCCATACGCATATCTGGCAGCAGTACCATCGCGTACAATGTCGCGCATCAACAAGACGGCAAGTACGGCACTGGGGGTGTCTTTAGTTTTTGGGGTAACAACAGCAACGATGTGCTGGTAGACGGCAACAGCCGGCTGCAGTACAACACAGCGGACCGCTTTGGCGGTGTGCTTGTCTGCAACGCGCTGCGGTCGTTGACGGTCTTAGGGAACAGCTCCTTGGCGTTCAACAGGGCTATAAACATGAGCGGAGGGGCAGTGTACGTTGATGGGGACCTTGGCACCATTACCGTAAGCTCGTCTCACGTGTTCAACAACAGCGCTGGGTTTGGTGGAGGGGCAATCAACGTTGGAGGCTCTGTCAAAGTCCTGCAATGTACACGGTGCCAGATGCATGGGAATGTGGCATGGAATGGCGGGGTAGTGCGAGTACGGGACCTCAGTGAGGCCATTGTCCGGGGTGGCATGCTGCACTCCAATAGGGCTGGGCACCCTGGGGCGGAATACAAGGATGCTGTACCCGCGAATGGTGGTGTACTTTTTTGTGCGGGGCGCCTTGGCACGCTCAGGTTTGTTGAGAAGAGCAACATTTCGCACAACTACGCAGCGAAGGGAGGTGGTGTGGTCTTTGTTGACAATGGGCTTGGTGTGCTGACCTGCAACACTGGCAGTGTGCTCTCGTACAACAGGGTGACAGGAACGGCCGGTGCCGGCGGTGCAATTTTTATACAAGGGAATGTCACCAATGCGACACTTGCAGGCGGGTGCCAGCTGGTAGGGAACAGTGCAGGCGGAGCTGGTGGGGCTGTGACGGTGAATGGGGAGGTGAAGGTGCTGGACATTGTGGGCGGTAGTCTGGTAACTGGCAATAATAATGCTGCAGGGGATGGGGGAGCCTTCGCTGTGTCAAGGGGTGTTGTTGACGTGAACATTGCATCAAGTAACATTGTTGACAACTCTGCGGCTCGTGGCGGTGGGGGTGTCCTGTGCTCCTTTGGCCCCGTGAGGACGTTCATAATTTCTGGCAGGTCCAATGTCACCGGCAACATGGCTGCGTCGGATGGTGGCGTTGCATGTGTGGACGGTCCACTGGAAAGGTTTATTGTTGAAGGAGGAAGTGCCGTGGCACACAACAAGGCCACTGCCGGAATTGGCGGTGTGCTTGTTGTTTCCGCGTACGCTGGAGCTATCACTGTTGCAGGGGGATCCAGGGTGTTTAGAAACACGGCTGGTGCGGACGGGGGCTTTGCAGCAGTACGAGACACCACCGAAAGCCTGACGGTCACGGGCGGCAGCATGATGGACCTAAATGTTGCCACTTTGGGCCACGGTGGTGTGCTGTCGTGCAGCTGGGGACTGTCTAACATAGTCATCAGCAATGGAAGCAGCATGTCACAAAACCGGGCAGGCCTCGATGGGGGTGCCATTCGGACGGGGCACAGGTGGAATTGGCGTGAATGGCTGCCCACCGTGTTTCAGGTGCACAGCTCAAGCATTGACAGCAACACGGCAGGCCGCAGTGGGGTGTGTGGTCCCAACTTGGCGACGTGGGTGATATTTCCTTGGTCGATTGCAGGTTGTCACGTAATACAGCGGTTTCTGGGCGTGGCGGGGCGCTTGACGTGTGTGGCAGTGTGCACGGGGTAGTGGTGCGAGATGGGTCGTCAGTGCTGGGCAACAGTGCGGGTGTAATGGGCGGTTTCCTGTCGGTGTCACCCCCGGACAGCCTAACAGGGGCTGTCCTGCGCAGTCTTACCATCCGGAATGGCAGTTCCGTGGTGGGCAACACCGCGGTGCAGCTGGGCGGCGCGGTTTCGGCGCCGCTGGTTGGCTCCCTGACGCTCACAAGCGGCAGTTCGCTGAGCAACAACAGCGCAACAGATGGAGCTGGTGGGGCTATCGCGGAGCAGGCTGCAGTGGTGAGTGCATTTGTTTAAGTTCCTGCAACGGCAGGCCAGTATCTACATGATGTCCCATGCATCTGCAGTTGACTGCAAGCTGATGATGAGCGCATATTGGCTCCATGACTCTAGGGCTTCATTCGTGCGCCCTGACAGACAATAAGCGGTGCTTACACTGCGCCTCTTTGCCGATCCTGTCGCACCCATCGCCCCAAAGGACGCCTCTCCCGCCGTGGCGCTGGCTTGCCGCCTGCTGCCTGAGTCAACGGCGTGGACAATAGACGAAGGTGCAATGCTAGTGGGCAACACGGCAGGGGGTTCTGCTGCGGGCACAGGCGGAGCACTGCTTGTGTCTACGCTGGGGGGCTGTGACAAGGAGGGGCGGCCGAGCCTGCCACGGTCCGCCTGGCAGTTGTTGGTGCGTAGTGCTACAGTACAGGGCAACCGGGCTGGTGGCGGCGGTGGGGCGGTGGCTGTGCGGGGCCCTTCCGGCCCGGACGCCTCCGGCTGGCCGTTGAGGCACATGGCCGTGTGGGTCGAACGGAGCAGCATTGTAGGGAACAGCGCTGGAAGGACTGCTGTGGGCATCACGTCTGACACCGGGAGCAGCATGGGTGGTGCGTTCCTGATGTGGGTTACCCACGAGCAATCACTTGCGGCACTGCCTGCCACCAACAGCACCTTGGGCCCCAGCATTCGTAATGAGGGCTTCGGAGCGTGCCGCCTGTCGTTGGGTCAAGGGTCTGTGGTCCGCGGTAACACGGCGGGCAGTCACGGTGGGGCGGTGGCCCTGCTGGGAGGGTGCGGCCTGCAGGCCGAAGCAGTGGAGCTTGCCGACAACACAGCGGGCGGCGGTGGCGGTGCAGTAGCGGTGCTCCCCAGCCGCGAGACCAGCCTGCCCAACCTGAGGCTGTCACTCACGGAACTCCTGCTGCGGGACGGGACACTTACCGGTTGGTCAATGGCCAGGGTGCAGCACGGCTGTGACTCGTCCTTCGCTGGCTTGTCTGGGCCGTGGACTGTATGTGCGCTCGACTGCACCCAACACACCAGTGCCGTTATGCCACACCAGCTTGTGCCACGTGGCGCGCTTGCAGGTGTGACCACGGCCTGTCCCTGCTGCCCCGGCTACACGGCGCTGAGAGGTATGCGGCTACAGCTGGGAATTTTAGGGCAAGCGCAGGGCCGTTGGTCAGGACCGCATGCATGTCCTGGTATCCTGCTCTGTGGTGCGCCCTGTAGCAGCAGCTGCGAAACCGTGTAAACCTCCC
This sequence comes from Chlamydomonas sp. KOR1, assembly GCA_036984285.1. Lineage (NCBI taxonomy): Eukaryota > Viridiplantae > Chlorophyta > Chlorophyceae > Chlamydomonadales > Chlamydomonadaceae > Chlamydomonas > Chlamydomonas sp. KOR1. The sequence continues at coordinate 108,992 of BQMZ01000310.1, read as the reverse complement.
CTGGGCCCCTATGCCGATCAGGTCCGGACATTTACGCTTCCGCAAACCTGTCGCCCGGTCCACTTTACGGCACCACCGGGGAGCTGGCGGCTGCATGCGACGTGGACCCAACCTGCCTGGCCTTCAGCAGCAACGGCTTCATGGGCCGCCTCAAGGGTGCCGCCTTCCTGCTGGCCGCCAACACCAGCAGCATAACGGAGACGGAGGGCCAGGCAACAGCCAGCCTATGCGTCTATGTCAAGCACTCGGGTAGGGACGTGCACGGCTTCCTCATGTGTACGTTACGGCACCTGAAATAGCAAGGCACTGTGCAACATGGCTTTGGTGTTTGTTCCCCGACTGTGGCACATACAGCGGCTGATGAGGTGCCTTCACAGGTTCCCGTTCCACCTCCCGGTAGTTTGCACAACAAATTGCAGCGCAAATATACCTCATGGAAACGTTACTGCTTGCTGCCCATGGTTGCATCCGCCCTGCTGCGTATAGCGTACAACGTCCGCTGTGCCATGCGCTCCCACCTGCCAGGTCGCAACGCCACCACAACCGTACATGCGCGCCTCGTAAGAGCAGCACTGTGTATCCTGTGTGTCCATGATGGCTGTGTACGGTACTGTTCATGAGAAGTTGAGAACGAAACAGAGCCTTGACTGCCGGGGCGGGCGCCTCCATGAGCATGTTATGCCCTTGGCTGCAGGCCTGGGGACATCAACGCCGGTGACCGTTACGGGGGCATCTTCACGTCGCGCAGGCCTGCCCGTGGACGCCGCTGCAGGGCTTCATCCCGCAGCGGCATGAAGCACCATGCGCTGCCGGCAGCGCCCTCGGGTGATGCCGGCACGTGCCTGTACGTCAAGCAGCCAGGTGCGGGACATACGCAAGCGGAATGCACGTGCCCCAAGTGCTGCAGCTTTGCACAGACTCGTGCCCTTGCCTGCCAGTCATATAACGTCCGATCCAGCCAATCACCTCTGTATGCGCTGCATGCATGAAACCAACCAATCTTGGGCGGCACCACCGTGCAGGCGCCTGCCCCCACGTGTCTGGCTACACGGCCGTGGGGGGGGTGGACATCGTGCAGGGCAGCGGCCAGGCCACCCCGGCGGACGTGGCCACGATGGCGTCCCAGTGCAGCAACAGGTCTAGCTGCGGCGGCTTCGTCTACGGGTGAGCATGCTGGAGCTGGAGCTGCAGCACAACTTTGCTGCACCCCGCAACCCCGCCGCTCAAGGGTCAGAATGTAAAGTACGCAGCGTAATGCGCGCGTTGAGCCTGTTGCTTGTCCTCCACTTGACAGCTTGGCGACACTCCCAAAGGCTGCACTGCAACGGCTGCACCCATAGTAGTTCTGACAGGCTGGCGCTTTCTTGGCACCTATGCGCAGGGCGGCTTGCGGACAGCAGGTATATGAATGGCTCCCTCGTGTACGACATCACAAGCTGTACATACTTCAGCATGGCCCCTGGTGAGAGCTGCGAGCGCCCACTAGAAGCAACTGCGGTGTTGGTATAGCCTGTGGTGAAATGAGTACAGCTGCTGACGTGAAGCAACAAGCAAGGTAGCATCGTGGCTCACTCATGCGTACATTGCTGTCTTCATGCGTGGACCCCCGGTGTGTGCCCGTGGTGCCTTACTGTATGCGCTTGCACAGGTGAAACACCTTACCCAGCTTCTCGTGCTGTGGCAGCCCCTCTTCCTCCTGGTCGGCCTGTCGCCCCACTCGGTAAGTGGCCGCAGGGCGTTTGAGGTCCGCAGCTTCCAGCAATGGGCATGGACTGAATCAGCGATTGAAGGCCTTTCAACCCTGGTCTCCGGCTGTGGTCTTGCATGCAGGGCCTCTTGAGCAATACACGTCGCAACCATTTCCATGGCTTGACATCAGCGGCAGCATCTTCGAGGGCAACAGGGCACTGAACGGTTCCGGAGGTGCGGTGTGGCTTAAGGAGCCAGGGCCCACACAGCCGCCGGCCGCACTGTCAACACCGGGTGCTGGCCTGCTGAGCAGCGACGTGCAACAACGTAGCGTGCTGACATATGTGCAGCTGCGCGAGTGCTCGTTTGATGGCAACACGGCCGCCATGGGAGGTGGAGCGTGCTCGCTGGAGCTTGGCAGCGAAGTCAGCAACAGCAACGCCAACGTTGACTCCAACGTTGGTGGCCTTGTCCTCTTGTCAAACTGCAGCTTTTTTCCAACAAGGCTCTTGCGGCGAACGGTGGCGCACTACAAGTGTCAGCGCAACTGGCCTTGCCCAACGGTACGACACACCACGTCAACGGCTCGGGAGTGGCGTTTGCGTCCAACCGCGCAGCATCGAGCGGTGGCGGCCTAAGCCTCTCCGGGCCCCTGGCCGTGTCGCTTAAGCGCGTTGCAATGCACGGCAACGCAGCATCCGGCGGTGAGGGTGGCGGCCTCGCAGCTCGAGGCATACACATGCTGTCGCTAACACACAGCAATGTCAGCGGCAATCACGCTTCCCCAGGTTCTGGGGCGGGGTGTTCGCAGGCAGCTGCTCACGCGTGCTGCTGCATGGCGTGCTGGTGGAGGGCAACACGGCCCTGGCGGGCGGTGGCCTGCACTTGGCTTCTGACGAGCCGCTGGGTGGCAGCGGGCCAGTGGGGGACGCAGCCCCGAAATGGCCGGACGTCTACTCTGCTGCTGAGCTGGTGGACATGCAAGTTTACGGAAATGCAGCATCACAAGAGCCTGGGTCCGGGCGAGGGTCGGGAGCGGGGGTGCAGGGCCGCGGCGGTGGGCTGTACGTGTCTGGGGCTGTGGGCGTGGCCATGAGCGGCGTGGACTTCAGTGGCGGCAATGTGGGGCGGCTGGGGTCCACGATAGCAACGACCCAGGTCTGCCCGCCGGAGCCGGCCCCACAGGGCGCCACGAGTCCTGGCCCCAAGACTCTGCAGCAACGCCGGGTGAGGTACTGGTATTACTCTGTCCTGCTGTGTCTGTTGCCACAGCTGACGGGTGCCAATGTTACTCGGTCTTCACCTCACGCATGATAGGCTGCGGCCAGTAAGCACAGGCCGCAACAGTTTCCTTTCCAGGGTCAAGAGTACCCACATTGGGGTATAACCGCACATCCTACCCTCCCCTACCCTATGACGTGTATGGTTGCTGGCTTGCGGCGCAGGTCTTGCTGCAAGGGGGCGATGCCCACCCCGGACAGCTGCTAGCGGCTCTTGAGGGCGTCATGGGCCGCACCCCGTGCTACCCCCTGGCACTGCTGGGCGGGACACGCCTCGCCCAACCCAGCAACACGCAAAGCGAACCTCGTCAGGTGCGTGAAGCAGCCTGAGGACATGTGCTATGACTACGGTGAAGCAGTAGCGCATGTATACCCATTACGTTCACACGCGTACGTGCTGCTAGGAAACGCTCGTTCTCATGTGCTCTGCGATTGGACGACATATTGCTGCAAGCCATTGGTTACATATGTACGAAACTGTGAATGGATGCATACCATGCAGGCCCCCTATGAGATCTGGACCGAGGACCCGTTCGCCTACGCCATCTACGCCAACTGCTCCCGAGTAGGGAGGCTTGGTGCTGAGGCACTGACTAGCTTTGCCTCCAGTTTACAGAAGTGGTTAGGTCGCACTGCCGACCCCAATGGCACGCGTACGACAGCGTACGGGCAGGGTCTCCACGCAGCGCTGTTGCAGTGCCTACCGGAGGGTGCTCGCACTGACCAGAACCCTGAGGCTGCTCGCTACACCCTTTCGCAACAGCCCGCCACCATGCGCCTCATGAGCAGTCAGCAGCCCCTCACCCTACCTTCTGGCCTTGGCGGCGGCGGCGGTGGCGGCGGCGGCAGGTATACGGATAGCAGCAACAGCACGTCGACGGCTTTTGCAGACGGGTTCTACTACGCGGCACAGGGTGACAGTGGCGAAGAACCCGCCGTTCGGCAGCTGCTGTTGCGGCCTGGAGCACCCTTTGACATCTCCGTGCAGCTGTACGATGCCGTCGGCCTACCTGTCATCGCCGGTAAGTGGCTCGTGAAGACAGGTTTGACCACCTATGTACAAAGGCATCGACCCACAGGCGCCCAACGCTTAAACTAGTGCCACAGGGGGGGAAGCAGCTTGCGAAATCATGATTCACATTCTGTCTACCCTACAAGCACGCATCTTGCATCCTGACCCTCGTTCACTGACACCACTACTGGATTAAGGGATCTGCTACCGCCATCCTGCCCGCTCACCGCAGACATGGCTCCTGTGGACATCACCCTCGCCATCCTGCCGGGGCCCGCGCCGAGTGGTGCAGCGCTTACGGCAAACGCCACCCACAGCCTCACCAGTACCGCCCAGCCAGACCTCTGGCTGTCCAACTCCTCCATGGCTCTCCTGGACCCCGGCCTCATCGCGGGCCGCAGCCTCACGCAGCGCGTGCAGGGCGGCACTGCCACGTGGAGGCAGGTGGTGGCGCGGGGGTGGCCGGGGCAGTACCACCTGCGCTTCACAGCAGCAGCAAGCGGGCCGCTGGCGGCACTCGCGCAGGTGGGGTGCTGGCACGGCAGACTGCGCTGTGGTGCTGTCAACGGCACCCGCTCTTAGCAGATTTAGTGCACTAAACTGATGGCAATGCATGCATCGCTGCAGTCATCATGCTGAGCGCCGCTGCAGACCTCTCAATGCTGCCTGTCTCTTTGCGAGCACGCACGCCCGCGCTGTTCCGCAGCGCCCATGCAATATGTCCATTGTCTTTTCGGTACGCTGCCGCTTGTATTGCGCCATATACTGTCCGTTAGCTTGCTGTCATTTCCGTGCCTCATGACTGCAGGTCGCGAGCTTGGCCATCAGCGTTGACCTGCTGCCGTGCGCCGTGGGAGATGCACTGGATCCCAGCGCCGCCGCCGGCCAGGGCGCCCTGCCCTCCTGGACCAGCTGCCAGCCGTGCGGGCAGGACCAGCTGGGGCTGTGGCGCGACACGCGCCCTCGCCTGCACGACAGGGGCCCCTTTGGGAACAGCAGCAGCGTGGATGAGCTTCAGCGTGATATGGCGCGGGTCTCTATCCAACTCCTTGACAGGAGAGCGACGCCGCTGTGTGCCGTATGTGCCCACCCATGGCGCAGTGCCCGGGCGGGGCAGTGGTGGTCCCACAGCCGGGCTGGTGGCACAGCGCCGCCAACTCCACCGCAATGCACCGCTGTCCCTACACGCCGGCGTGTGGCCGGGGCTCCTCGGGGAGCCAGCTCTCTCCGTGGGAGCAGCTCGCGGGGCGACGTACTCATGGGCAGTTGTCATTAGAGGGAGTGGCAAGAGGCAATGCAGTTGAAGCAGATGCACGGTCATCGGCCTTGGCGTGGTGCCAAGGCGACTGGTACGGCAGTGGTTGGCATCCAGGCGCAGCTGTGGTGGCCGCAGCATTGAAGGGCGGCCTGCTACCTGGTGTCATCGCAGCCACAGAAGTTTGTGGTCGGCTCGACTGTGAAGCTGTTCGGCAACATGCCAATGGTACAACAGCAGCGCCTCCCTGCCTGCTATGGTACGACGAGTCCCTCACGCCCCGCCTGGACCCAGCCGCCTTTGTGGCCCTGTCGTACACGCAACTGCAGTGCGCGCCCAGCTACACAGGCAACCTGTGCGCCGCCTGCCAGGCGGGATACTACAGCGGATCGCGCTTCCAGTGCAGCAGCTGCCCCTCCGTGTTTCGCACGGCATGCCTGGGGCTGCTGGCGTTTTTGGGCGGGCTGGTGGTTGTGCTGGTCACGGCCTATGCCACGCTCCTTGTGGACTACACGTCGGAGCACGAGTGGCATAAGGCGGGGTCGGCTGAAGTGCTCAAGGTGAGCAAGAGCTGCTTCCACCTGGCAGCAATCGCGATACCATAACGAGCACCATTTCTGACGCAAATGACATGACGGCGCGTGCATGGGCCTGCCGTAGTGCAGCTCTTACGCAATGTAAGTTTGGCTGACCTCACGCAGACACGCATGTTACCTGGCACCTCGTGCTCACGGCAGTATGCACGGGTTGAACAAAGTTTCACGAAGCTTGCTAATTTCATTGGCAAGACGCAGTGTTCCGGCTCAGGCATGAGCGTTCTTCTCAAAACCCGTGTCCAGGCCCTGATCCTACACGTGCAACACTTCATCATCATCACACGGCCGCCCATAGACTACCCTCGGACCATCACCGCCGCCACCGCGGTGCTCAGCGCGCTGACGTGGGCCGGGGACTGGTGGGGCTTCTCCCTGCCTGCCTGCTGCCCAACCAGGACAGTGCAGGGCAGGCGAAGCTGGTCCTGGCGGGGGGCCTGCTGGTGCCCTGCGCTGTGCTATTGGCTAGCCTGGCGCTGTGGGCGATCAGGTGTGTGGGGCCAGGGGTCATAACAGCATGTCCGCATGCAATACTGGGAGCGCTGCCTCAAGATCAACGTTTATGGCACGCTGTGCACGGCTGCAGCTGTAAACCGTTGGCGCCGTATTGGAGTGCTAAGAACTAAACGATCCGGCCTACAGGTACCGCTTCTTCCGCCGACCGGTGGACCTTCCCCAACCTCTCGAACGGGTCAGCCAAGTGGCCACCTACCATGACCTGTCCTGCACGGCAACCCTCTTCAGCGGTTGCGTTACGGCAACAGCGGCGTCAACACCTACTGGAGAACCTGATCAGGGCACCAAAGAGCTTGGAGGTCAGCACACGAGTCCCGTGGGAGTAGCCCACGGAAGCACCGAGCTGGTCCTTGCATCCCAGGCGTCGTGTCCCACACCCCTGGCCGCTGACCTCCAGCGCGCCAGCACGCGTGGTACACCAGGCAGCCCCACATCGCCAGTCGACCAGAAGCTCCTTGCATCAGCGCACTCGGCTCGTGTGACTGAGTCCGAACGACTGCCCCTGTCTACGCGGGCTGTGGAGGCCCCTCCGGATCAGACCGCTAGGAGCGCTGCTGCAGCGGGGCTGCTGCCACTCAACCTTGAGGCCGCAAGTGCGTCCGCCTATGCGCTGCCGAAGCGCAGCAAGGCGCCCCTGTCCAGCGCGTTCGGCACATGGGCAGCTCAGGCCGCGCCGATGGCATACCGGCAGCAGCAGAGCCACGGCAACTCCCAAGAGGAAGTTCCGGCCAGCTCCCGCCTCAACATGTCACCTCTGTCGTCGACTGCCAAGCTTGCAGTATCAGTCAAATCTACGGCTCTCACGCTGCGGACTGCAACCTCCTCCGCCCTTGCCATCGCGGGTCGTACACTGTCCCGGCTGGTACCCGCCCCCAAGCCCACCTCAGCATTGGCCCACGCGGACCGCTCCCTGTCGCTGGCGGCCCAGCTGGCCATCGTGATGTGGGTTGCGGTGTTCGTGCTGTACCCCAGCTGGGTGCAGGCGGCGCTGGGCGTGTTCGCGTGCTACGTCATCGACGACGGCAGCGGACCGTACGGCGAGAACCAGAAGGTAGGATGTGTTCGCTTGAAGGCATCACTGCGATCGCCGCAGGGAGTGTTGCAAGTGCCACTGAAGCTGCGGAGTGGGGCACCTGGCCCGAAGCAAAACCCATGGCCTACGGACTTGCTGACTATGCGGAGTTCCCTTTCTGTGCTTGCAGGCCACGTGGCGCTACGGCTACTGGGTGCGCGACATGGCCCAGCAGTGCTACAGCGGCGTGCACTTGGCGGCCTACGTGCCTGTGGGCGTGGCGGCGGTGGTCGTATTCTGCCTGGCTCCGCCCCTGGTGTCCTTCCTCGTGCTGTGGCGGGTGCGGCACAGGGGCGGCTTTGTCAAAGGCGGGCCCGACCCCTGCAGCACGACCCGCACACGCTGCAGGTGTACGGCTTTCTGTAGACACGCTACAGGTAGGAGGCGGGACTGTGGACTGCACCGCCAGGCTGTTCAGTGACAACAAGCCAACCTAACAACCTGCAAGCACGCTTTCATACTGCATGTTTGTACAGTGTACCGGTTAACATCCTGAGGTTTTACTCTGCTTGTGCATACTCTCACGCTATGCGTGGCATCAGGCAAAAGTATGTATGTCCTACCTGAAACTGTCAACCGTTGCAGGTCCCGGTACTGGTGGTGGGAGAGCGTGCTGCAGCTGCAAACACTGGCGCTGGTGGCGGCCGAGGTGTTTGGCCGCGCGCTGCCTGCGGAGCACCAGGCGCTGCTGCTGCTGTGCGTGCTGCTGACCACAGCCATTGTCAACATGGCGTGCGCGCCCGTGCGGTCCCGGCTGCTGGTGGTGCTGGAGTTCATGTCGTTCAGTACGCTGGCGGTCACCATCACGCTGGGACTGTACTTCGTGGGAGCAGAGCCGGTGGGCGCCGTGCCAGCGGTGAGTGCAGGCAGGCAGCGTGTACGAGTCGATGCGTGGCAAGGCCAATGTGGCATGACGGTGACCCCTGCTGCCCATGATCGCATGAGTTGGCAGTCAAATGTTGAAGAACAGATTGGACGAACAAAGTCCATGCACGACCGGCTATGGTCAGCAGTCACGCCAGCCAGGTGCGCAGACTAATGCAGTACACCTGCCTCCATCGTCCATACCCCATGCAGGGTCTCATTGGCGTGCTCATCCTGGCCATCAATGTGGCCATGCTGGCGGCCTTTGGGCTGCTGCTGGGCAGGAAGCTGTGGCCGGAGGCGCGGAGGCTAGCACGCAGGTGCATTCCTGCATGGCGGCGGAGGCGCACGGACTACCTGATTGCAAAGGAGCAAAAGGTTGACACTCAAGTTGCCGATTGACCAGTTCGTAGAATGGGACAGGGGTTGTGCCTTGCTTTAGTACACCTCAGAGTGACACCTCAGGCTGCATGAGTTTCTGCGCTGTAGTATGTTCCTGGGCGCCAACACGTGCCCCAGTCGCTCGCCAAGGAGCACGTACCTGTAGACGGTGCTTCCTGCATTTGTCGCTTGCCCTCATTGCATTGGCTTTGTGGCCCCGTTTGGCAACCTGACGGCCGCAGTGACCCTGCTTGTAAGTTATATTTGTGATTGAGGACACGCCAAGTATCCCGACATGGCCACTTCTACATGTGCGAGTTGCCTGATTGGCGGTGGGTTGCTGGGTGTCGCAGGACCGGCGTAGGGCGCACAATTGGCAAGTGTTTCGTGCACTGACTGGAGCTGCTGAAGGCAGGGGAGCTCCCCCTGGGTGCAGGCCCGGAGCGTTCAGGCTGTAGCTGATCAGCGTGGTCGGTCCTCCTCATCCAACGGCATCCCTCCTTGTAGCTCGTCTGCGCAGTAGCAAGGGACTTTCCTTCTTATACGCGTTATGCACTGCTGTGCGTCTGTGCCGTGTTGTTTGCATGGGGACTGATCATGGACTACCGTAGGCCATTTGAGGCGTGTGGGGACAGGGATGCCGACCATGGCATAGAGCAGAGGCCAAGCACCATGAGCGCCTGCGTGGTGGGCAGGGATGTTGGTGTGCACCTCTAGAGGTTGTGCAGGAAAGGACATGCCAAGCCAGGGTCCCCTTCACATCTCCTTGCCTGTAAACTCCACCGAAAGCAGGGTGCTCTGCATCACGGCGCAGCACGGCAGTGCGTTTGCTCGTACAGCAGGAGACTGGACGACCAAGCCGGACCGAGTGAACTCGTTAACATGCTTCGACATGGGTTTATGGAATGAGCACAAAACGCTTGGATTGGTTGCTATGCAGTAGCTAGCTTGCCCCCACAAACTCTCCGACCCCGCAGGCGATGGCCAACGCCTTGCCCAGTACAAGTTCACGATTGACAAACATTACCAAGTGGCTCAATACTGATCAGTTAGTCTCTACTGACAGCGATTCCACGGAGTTTGAAGAAGTTCGCGCCCTTGCGGCACGCTTGGGACAGGAGCACGCCATATGGCGCCGACTGGCGTCGAACACTGCTCAGCAAATGCCGCATGCGAAGTTGCGCGCTATACTAGCTGTGCTGGCGTCCTGCTCCCACCAGACTGCGGCCCGAGAGGATGTCGCTCGCTTGCATGCTGCGGCCGCGGACTGGATAAAGGACGCCCTTGTTCAGCCCCCAACTAAACCACCCAGCAGCACCCAGCTGTCCGTCGCCCGGGCCGTCATCCGCGGCCGGGTGCTGCAGGGCTGCAGCAGGCAGCTCGCGGGCTTGGCGGACCGGATTGCAGGTGCCTCGGGGCAACCCCTGCAGCCCCCGACCCCCGACCAGCTGGCGCCCGTTGTAGGAGCCACGACGCAGGCTAGACAGTCCGCGCAGTCGACCTTTGGGCCACTCGAGGGCTTGGCCCTGTGCACAACGGCGAGCACCGTGACATCTCTGCTGTCCAAGTTGACTGCGTTGAGCGCCCGGTGTCGCCCGATCACAGCGGAAGGGGCTGAGGACGATTTCGAGGGCGGCTTCTATGTTTACACTTCCAGTGGAGGGAGCAGCGAGGTCGGCGAAGGGGAGGGCAGTGGAGATGGGTGTTCTTTGGCAGCGGAGGTGGGACGTGTGCTGCATGGGAAGCAGCAGCTGCGCCGCGGAGCTAGCAGTGAGACAGCAGGCTCTGCGGATAGCAAGGAGGAGGGTCTGTCGGATGGCAAGCGGGGGGGCGCAAGCGAACAGCAAGAGCAAGGGGCGGGGGGCTCGGGGCGCAAGGAGGCACACCCTTCTTCCTGGGTGCTGGAGCTGGTGTCGTGCGTCAGCGCCAGCGCTGTGCTGGAGCACGCGGCACGTGCCGTGCAGCTGGCTGGTATGAAGGTGGAGCAGCAGTTGCTGCAGCAGGAGGAGCAGCAGCCGCATGATCACCAGCAAAGGACCGAGGCGTTAAGGGAGTACGCAGGCAGTCTGCAGGACTGTGCCGTTGCGGTCGTGCGTGCATACCACGGCCTCAGCGGGCTGACCCGCTCCCTTGATTTCCTCGACGGTAAAGGCTCAGAGGCGCCCGACGGCGCCAAAGCATCGGCGGCTTTCGACGATAGCCTTGCTCCTGGCGAGAGAGCACCGCTGCGTGCCCAGCCGCACGCGCTGGACGCGCTGCACACTTCGCTTCTACGCCGCGCGCTGTCAGGCCCCTGCGTACGGCACCTGGTGCTGCGCATGGGGCTGAGGACGCTGTGCGCGATGGATGGCGGAGAGGACTACGGCCTGACGCAGGTGGCTGCGGCACAGTGGCTGCCGCTGGTAGCGAGGCAGTGGCCGAGCGGAGACCAGTCACTGCCGCTGCAACAGCAGCAGCACTTCTTTCTGTTGAGCGGCCTACCGCTGCTCAACCTGCTGACGCTGCTCGCCATGTCGCCCTGCGACCCGGACGCGGAGCCGCCCTGCAGGGGCACGCGGCTGCGGCTGACCATGCGCGTGGCGCGGGCGGTGGTGATGGCCGCACGCTGGCTTGAGGTGCCCGTCCCCGCTGGCTGCGGCGACAACATTGTGCGGTACGCAATGACCCCTGGCGACGCCGGCGAGGTCGCAGTGCAGGCGCTGCACTTCGCTTGGCGCCACATGCCGCCGCCGGGGGCCCGGGGGGGCAGCCGCTGCCGGGCGGTGCTGCGTGAGTGGGCGGCGCTGGTGGGGGAGGTAGCGGGCAGCGCGCTGGTCCCCAGCATGGAGGACAAGACGGCTTACCGGCTGGGGCTGCTGCTGGGGGCCCACCCGGACCTGCTGCGGCCCGCGGCGGCCAACGGTGCGTTTTGCATGCGCTTGGCGCTGAGCCTTGACACGCTTGTTCCAGCCTCCACTGTGAGTTTGCAGCCGTACCAGTGCCATGCCCTGTACTCTGCCGTGCCGCAACACCACGTGTCAGCTTGCCGTGCCGCAATACCACGTGTCAGCTTTCCGATAAGTACGTTCCTTCGACTGAGGGATTCTATACATTGCCGGACATCCCTTGGCACTCTGCGCCCATCCGCCAGCACTCGAGTACGCCATGGCCCAGAAGCCCTTACTTCTACACCCGCACCGCTCCTATGGCGCCACCCTGCCCCTTGCCACCCTTCACCAGACGTGGGCCTGCACTTGACCGGAGACACCCGATGACAGGTTGCGCAATCGCCTCAGAATGGTTATGCTGTCGAGCTGAAGCGGCCCTGCCTGTTACCCTTTGTGGCCATTACCCGCCCTGCAGACCTTCCCGCACTGGCCAGCGGGGGCCACCTGCTTAGCGGTCTGGAGGTCCTGGTCCGGCAGCTGGCGGCGGAGGGTCAGGGCCAGGGGACTGGAACGGGCGGGTCGGAGGCCTCCACCTCCGCTGCCAGTTCCACCCAGCCTGACACGCACGTGCCCACAAGGTCCGGCACTGTGGTGAAAGCGCTGATGCAGAAGGACTGCTTAAAGGATCTGATGTTGCTGATGCGCGAGGATGACGAGCACCTGGCTGCTGGCCAAGGGGACGGGGAAGGGGCGGGGACGCATGGCCGCGGACAGGAGGCTAGGGAGGCGGGTTCGGGGCCCGGCGGCGGGCCGCGGTGCGCTGCCTCTCTGGCGGTGGCGCTGGGCAAGCTGCTGTGGCGGTGCCAGGGGCGGCTGGTGGAGGGCATTGCAGAGTGCTGCAGTGTGTACGGCGCCTCGCAGCACAGGGACTGTGCCATGCATGTGCTGTGCGGCCTGCACGACGTGTGCGTGGAGGGCGACAGGGACACGTGGCACTCCACGCGGGCAGGCCGGGTCGCGGACAACGGTGGGGCCGACGGCGCAGGCGAGCAGCAGCAGCGGAACCGGGATCGGCGGCTGTGGGTTTGTGCGTACGGGGCGTGGCGGTGGCTACCGGGCATGGCGTGCCTGGCGCATCGGATCACGGCGGCGGGGGAGGTGCCGCTCAACACGGAGAACATTGCGGCGCTGGTGTGGCACCCGCTGCTGCTGTGGGTTAAGCGCCTGTGCATGTACTTACTGTTCCTCGACCTGCCGTGCACGCCGGAGGAAGCCATGTATAGGACGCCTTTGAGCCGCGTGCGGGCGGCGGGCGGCAGCAGCGACAGCAGCGGCGGCAGCTGCAGGGGGTGCGGCCGCTTGGCCAGGCGGTGCAGGTGCTGGCGGGAGTTCCTGCTGCACGATGTGGGGGTGGTGGAGGTGGTGGGGCTAGCGCTGAGAGTGTTGGTGCCCGAGCTGATGACGCTTGTGGAGGAGGAGGAGGCCAACATTGAGATGCTATGGATGTTTGCGGACGTGGTGGTGCTGGTGGCCGCCACCTTCCCTGACGAGGTGGGCCGAGCTACTGCATGGGAACCGACCGCGGGCGGGGCTGGGAGCGGGACAGGCAGCTGCAGCCGTGGCGGCAGCAGCAGCGGCAGCAGCAGAAAGGGCAAAAGTAGCGGGGCTGGCAGCAGCGGCGGGCCGTCATACGGCGCTGCCGAAAGCACTTCCCTGTGGCCACGTCAGACCCTATGCAAGTTCTCGGTGTTTGCGCGGCAGTGGGATGAGGGGGAGCTTGTGGGGCAGGGCCTGCAGCTGCTGGCGTTTTGGGGCAAGGCGGACAGGCAAGCAGGGCCCAGCATTGAGCAATGGAAAGAGCTGCAGGAGAAGGCGTTGGAGGTGGCGTACGATGCGCACAGTGCCAGTGAGATTTGGGATGTGACACGACTGCCATCGCTGCACGAGCTGCGTGGCTTCCTGCGGCTGTGCAGCAACCCGCGCTGCGTGGTGCTGCCGACGCCGGGGCTGAGCGAGGCGGCGGCGGCGGTGGAGCGAGGACTGGAGGCGTGCCCCGCTGGGTGCGGTGCGGCTTGGTACTGCTGCCGGGAGTGCAGGGAGGAGCACTGGCGGGAGGGCCACGGGGCGGCCTGCCGCGGTGGTGGCAGTCGTGGTGGCGCTTCCAAGCCATCCTGACGCCGTGGGCCACGTCACAGCATGGGGAGCAGCGTCAAGGGGTTGTTTTCTTGTCGTATTGTACCTAATCGGCTGCGGCAAACGGTACCTTGGGACGATTAACAGCGTGCGTTGCAGCACAGTCAGTAATTGAATTCGCATGGCGGTTGGACGTTTGAAGACCGGCAAATGCAAGACTACGAGCAGCTGGCATTCTAGGTCTTGGTCCGTGTAGGACCGGTTCCTCGCTACAGCGGGTTGGGTACGGCAAGGCAAGCAAGGAAGTGTGTTGCGGGTGAAGTCTGCTGACTGCCCTGCCGACTGCTGTATAGGGTTTGTTGCACTCCAATTGCTGTACAAATGTAATCAATCCTGGCGTTTTAAATCTAAATCCTGGCGTTGGGGCCCGTTGTGTTCTAAACACGACGTCAACGATCTGAGGTTTCAGGCCTCCGAGGGGTTCAAGTCCCCAGTGGAGTGTGCATCTGTGACTGCGTGAGTTGTCGAACTGGAGCCTACGCCACGTGCCGGCGCACCCTCGGCCTTGAACCCTTGTGGCGCCGTAGATACCCTAATCACCAATTCCTGACGACACAAGGCGACTTTCAGTTGGGATAGCTAAGTTTGGACAGCGGTATGTCTTGGGCTTGGCCGGTCCAGGCCAGTCCGTGCGTCCTGGCTCCTGGGTCACAGCACGTGCGGAGGTGCGGTGTCCCATCGTCATCGAAAACCCGGCACCTCAGTAGTTGCTTTCAAACTATCTCTATAATTTAGGAACGCCTTTTCATAGTCTGTTGCGTGTTGGCTGCAGTTAACGAGTCTCCGCTTACATTCAAACAGTGCGCAGAACAGCTTTACCCTGCCGTGACTGGCAGTACTCTGACTATCTCTCTGAATATTTGTGCGTCGGTACAAGCTGAACATTGCTGAGCTATGGCCCGCACCGAGCAGTTTGCCGATGAGGCGCATGTTATGAAAGTTCTGTACCAGGACTATACGAAGCGCACGGACTTTGATACAATGGCAATAGTTGATCAAGATATTGCAGAGATTTTGCAGACATGCGCCTCGCGCGAGAGGGATGTGCGCGATACCATTTACGGTGCGGTGGCCTGGTTGCAGCCCCGCCAACAAGAAGCAAACCGAATCGGAGGGTAGTGATGACTTGTGGCTTGGGGTCGCCGACTGTGGGTCTGCAGAGCTCTCACAGCAAGTCCGCGAGCTGGAGGCGACCGCTGCCTACCCCCACCCAGAAGGCCAACACGCGGAGCGGTTGGCAGCGTTGCAGCGCAAAATAGAGATCACAAAGCGGCAAATCGAGGAGCTTCAGGAGGATAGCAGATAAGTGACCACGGGGTTGGGCTGAGGACTGCATACACACCAATCCGTGTGCAACCTTTGCACAAGGCACGCCGCCAGCAGCTTGCGTTGCAGCTGTGGAGCCCGTCACACGCGACAGGTGCATGGCAAGCAAGTCAGACAGCGCTGTCAAGCGATAATTTCGCCCATTTTTGTGATCATGCACGTCTGCAGAGCAGCACTGCCACGAGGTGGAGGGGAAGATTAAGGAGGCGGAGGCGCTGCACACAGAGAGCATCAACAGCCTGACAGCGGAGGAGCAGCTCATCAGGTGCAACCCTGCAGTGTGCGGCACATACTCGCGCAACAAGCCGTTATACTGCATGCCCCGTTCATGGCAGGAGTCTGCCTCTTGTGTCTTGTCTGTTGGGTGGCGGTACGGCCTGTTGCACCGGGCCGCACATGTTATCACTCATGCGCGCCACACGAACGCCTACGAGACATCGAACTTGACCTCGTGTCATCCGCAGGCACAAGCTGAGCATGTACGCCCACGTCACACGGGTGACATGGCGGGTGGACCAGGGCAGCACCGTGGCCGGCACTGTGTGCGACACCAAGTCAGGGGATATCCGCCAGTTCCACTTCAACCCCGACACCGTCACCAAGTTTGAGCTGGTGAACGCGCTGTGGGAGCTGCTGTAAGGAGAAGAACGTGCTTGTGACACAAGCATGTAGGCCTCTGACCCATGTCAGGGGCCGTGTTGGGGTCTGGGGCGGCCTGCAGGAAACACGCCTGGCGCTGTTTGGGGCACGTGTCAGGTGTGGGGGAGTGGGTGCGAGTACCGATGATATTGCAGGAGGGCCGTGATTAAATGGCAAGGCATATTGTGTGCGCCGACGTGTGAGAGGCTTTAGCTGGGGGGAACCCGACTTGCTGGCCGGTAGAAGCTCAATCGCAGTGCCGTGTATTGTGGGTACGCTGCAGCACTGCGCTGTGGCCCAAGTCACACAATCGTGGGAGACGGCTTTTTGCCTGGCACCTGGCGCCAGTTGAAGGGTACTCCATGCATAAGCACGTAGACTCAGTGTGACGCGAGAGGAAGGTGTCGCATTGTGACGCCTGTAGGCACACGACTGCAGCGTGGCTGGCGACTGCTGGTAGTATGCGCACGTGCTGCGCATGGAAGCTGATCATGCAAACAGTCTGACCGAACCGTGCTTATCACGGCGCAAACCCCCTTAGTCAACGTTACACCTCGGTCGCAACCGACAACCTTGCCCACTGATTCGGCAGCGTTCACAGCGGACGAGGACTGAACTGTCTTGGTGCCTAAGGAGCATAACACAGTCGCTGACTCAGCCTCATACATACAAGCATACCGGCACGCTATGGCTATGTGTGCTATGCGGCGCCTTACCGTCAAAACCCAGGCTCCGTGCGGACCGCCTGGGCCGCACTACGGAAGCCCTGCCCCCAGCGTGAGCCGTAGGATGGTGGTGGTGGCCTCTCGCGGCCACGGTCATGGCAGCAACCACAGCAGCCATGGCCATTCCGGCAGCGGCCACATCTCCAAGGAGGACGCGGCCCACATCCAGTCTACCGTATGGAGGCCAAGGCTGGGCATGATGTCGGGAAGGGCAGCCTTGCCGCTCAGGTAGGCAGAGCGTAGTCGTTCCTATACGCTGTGCCATGCGTCTTGTGGTTCGGGCTCGGGAGCTTAATTTCGACAGACGACCCACGGGTCGCCGCTCGCCGGTTAGGATTTCGGCGTTCGTCTCCCTGCACCTGGCGTCAAACCCTGGCCACCAGCAGTAAATGCTGCAGCACGGTGGATGGAAACTCCATTACTGCAGCAAGCATGCCTATTGCCCAGTCCGGCTCACGCGCTGCTTAGCGTACCTGACCTTTTGTATACGCTATACGGTGTGCTCTATGTTTGCCTCCGCAGGTGCAGAGCGCTGCCGACCGCGGCACCCCTGTGGCGGACATCAAGGAGGTGGCCTCCGAGGTGCAGTCCGCTGCTGCTGAGGTCGGGGAGGACACGGGCTCGGGCAGCCTGCCGGCGCGCCTGCAGAGCGCCGCCGACCGTGCCGAGGATGACTGCGATGACGACTAGGTACAGCGCATGAGGCTGTCGGCTCTGGGCCCTTGGGTTGCTCTGCGGATGACCATCAGTTTGGTAGTGCACGAATGGCACCTGCGCTGTTGTGTTGGTTTAGTCATGGGGTGGTAGCGAAGGTATGACGTCCAGTACCTACTGTACGCGCGTAGCGCTGCCATGTGGAGTCCAGTAGTGCTCCAACTGCGCCGTCTGTTATATTGGGAACTCGCCCTTGAAGGAGGAAGGCACTTACCGGCATGCAATTGGCGCATTGCTAAGTGTGCCCATGTGCAAACGCACGCAGAGGCAAGCAGGTGCAGGTGTCACCAGCGCCGTTGCACATACATGTTGTACCACGTTGCAGACGGGGCACTGCTGTGCCGTACGCAAACGTTGCAGCTTTGTTGTTTGAGTGCTGCCTGGCCTGTGCCAGTTTGTCGGCTGACGCGTCACAACGGTGTGTCATGTGGAGCTGTATGTACTAGTCTAATACCAAAGCCGTGACGTAGAACGGAGCTGTATGCTCCGCCGTACCGGACCCGATAGTAGGGTTCACAAGCACCCCTGAGACCTGATGCGGCACCCTGCAGCCTGCACACTCATCGTCACCGGCTGTGCGGCGCCAGCAGTGCCACGGTACTCACGGTACCCAGGCAACCCGGGCAGGCCCTGTCGTGCAAAGCGTTGCCCTTTACCAGAGGGGTGAAATGCGAGTGAAATTTCTACACCTGCTGGGCACAGCGATGTGAAATATTCGAATCGTGCCTTCGCACGATGCAGGTTTTCGAGTCGGCACGATGCGGTTTTTGGGGTCGGCACGATGCGGGTTCTGGGGTCGGCACGATGTGGATTCTGCACATCCAGGACTTGGACGATGTGCATTCTGGGCATCCCAGGTACACTGTGTGGGTAATCAGAATGCCACGTGCCAGACACCAGGGGAGCTCCCTTACCCGAATGGTTCTGGTTCTGCCCATGTCATGTTCTTGTCTTGCACTCCTACTGTCCCTGTCCTACATTCCTAATATTGTCCTGGACAAATGATTATCAATACATACCGTCGTTCGCGAACACTGACTATCACTGTCTATGCGCGACCGACGTCAACGGCCATACGGACAAAAGTTGCATGGAACATACAAAGCATAATCTGCAGACTAGCGCTACCAGAGTATGGAGACCAGGCGACAGCATGAACCTCCTAGGGTCCTAGGGTTGCTGGCGCCGCAGCAATGTAGCAACAAGCTCAGTAAAACAGTATATGAGCCATAGAAACTTGCGGCTTCTGGGGCGTTGCTGTTGGCCCGGGGGCCGCACCAGGCCTGGGCGGTGTGCGCCATTGGCGCACTTGAAGCGCGTCGAGCCCCGGCATTTGTATGTACGCCCCACGCGCCGGGACTCGACCCCAACAATGTATGCGACTGTTCTTATCATTCAGATGGCAGAGGCTGCGAAGGCCGCACTATATTGGGCGACTTGGGCGAAAGGCGATGGCCCTCGTCTCCGGATCACCAGTGACCACACCACAGCTGACATGCATATATGGCCACAACCTTATTAAGTTGGATGCATGGCGGTGGCAGCACAGCGCACAAGGGGACGCGGCGTTGGGGCTGTTGGGCCTGCAACTTCCCCTGGCAACTTCCCTTGCATGGAATGAAATTACCAGGCAGTTGTACGTAATAGACCTGTATTTCACTTGTGTCGGGTCAGTGGGCTGGCGTGAAACGGAACGGAGTGCTCCAGTGAACAATGGGGAAGCTGAGAGCGCACGTGGCATGGGGTGTGCATGGGTAGTACCAGGTGGGTAGTACCGTGTGTTGTGGAGGGCAGGAGGGGGCAGGGAGACACGTGGCCGGGGGGTAGACTCCCGTACACGGGGATGGTTATGAACGTTGCGTTGTAAGCAACGCAGCGTTCACTTCATACAAGTATACAGGGGAGAGGGGTGTGCAACTCGGCCCCATGCAGGGGATGTTGCGCCAAAATCAAACCTGCGACCACCTGAAACGCACCCGTATGCATCATTACATATACTAGTGCCCTAAAGGCACTGCAGGGACGCCTCCAAGCCTCAATCGGCCCCACCCGGGACCGAGGCATTTCGCGCAGCACCAGCATGCCCGGCGAGACGCATCTGACGAGCTAGTGCCTGTGACATGGTTGTAAATGCTTCTTACAACAATTATTATGTCACCCTGATACGTGTGCTCGTCCGAAGTCCTAGTCCAGTCGCGCCCGATGCGCTCTCCGAGGTCGTGCCTCTGCTTATATGAAGGGTGATGGAACCCGCCGACCGAGCCCTTCAATGGATGATACCAAATAATAGTCATTTAGGGCAAACAGTACGTTGGATAGCCCCAGGTTGATGCAGGAGAGCCTTGCGCGAGTCAGGTGGAGGGCTTTGGGGCACTAGACTGCAGCTTGGAACTGCGCCATTGCACATAGCGTTTTGAGGGCGATGTATTTGTTTCATTCCATAAGTGCAGGGCCCCAAAGCGCTGGCCAGGACCCCATCTCCAATCCCAAGAGTGCCTGAACAGGGCCCGCCGCAGCAATTGATATTACTCTTCATTGAAGCGATGTCTCAGTAGTTCCGTATTGCAGCGGCGGCAGTGCCAGGTACTGCGATGACGCCGCGGTTGCGTTGCGCGATTTCCCTTCACCCCGTACCGCTGCTGCATTGCTGAGCCGATGCCCGCCGCAACACGAGGACTGTGCTTGTACATCAGGAAGGCGATATTTAACATGCAGTGCACCAAAGCGGTCAAGGAACGCACATCCCCAACCCCAAGGTTATTCGGAAAGCGCCCGCCGCAGCATTTGATCATACTCTTCATTGAAGCGATGTGTCAATATTAGCCTACAGCCAATGCGGCATCGTCTGCTGCTGTGGTGACGCCGTGGTTCAATTGCGCGAATTTCCCTGACGCCGTGGCGCCACTGTGGTGCCCCGCTGGTACCGGCCGTGGCACGAGTACCTTGTCTAGATGTGGAATAGGTGATTGTGGTTAGCGGTGGCGACCCCACCTGAACACAGGCTCCCAAAGGCCACGACATTCAGGCCAAGGGAGGCTTCCAGCGCGTGGGATGTTATGCAAACGACCGTGCGTAGCGTTCAATACTCTTGATTTACAATGCAGCAGCTGTAAAGTCGCGCTGGCTGTGTGCCTCAGTGTCGTTGGTCCTGTTAGGTCTCCCCTGGCAGCCTGTGCTAGCTGAAGGATGACGGTGTACAAGCTCGGCCGCGGCTGGCCGCGGTCGAGCGGCCTAGAAAGCTTCCCTATACACCTTCAGGCATCCACCTGGGGCGGTCTCGTGCTTCTGTGAGGTTCTGTGGGGCGGTTCTACCGCCAATTGCTGCCGCGCGGGGACACTTTCTCAGCTTTGTCGGGGGTTCGGGCCCGAAAACCACCCGCGGCCCCGCGCAATGACATTATAGTCACTTAAATGGGTTTCTGGGCCCGCGCAGGGTGTCAAGTCTGAACTCTGACCTCCTCCGCCGGGCATGCTGGTGCTGCGCGAAATGCCTCGGTCCCGGGTGGGGCCGATTGAGGCTTGGAGGCGTCCCTGCAGTGCCTTTAGGGCACTAGTATATGTAATGATGTATCCGGGTGCGTTTCAGGTGGTCGCAGGTTTGATTTTGGCGCAACATCCCCTGCATGGGGCCGAGTTGCACACCCCTCTCCCCTGCAAGTATACACACAGGCACTGGTCAAACATGCCGGCTTGCATGTACGGTACACGGGCTGCTAATACACACAAGCACCAGCAGGATAGAGGCGGCAACAGGGGTCCCTGGCCGCAGGGCCTTCCCCAGCCACGATGCGGGTTCTGGGCTCGGCACGATGCGGGTTCTGGGCTCGGCACGATGCGGGTTCTGGGGTCGCACGATGCGGGTTCTGTACTTGCACGATGCGGGTTCCAGGCTCGCACGATGCGGTTTTCCAGCGATTTCGTGCCCAGCCCTTTTGGCACGATGCGGATTTTTGACGGTGATTTCAGCCCTCCGCCTTTACCCACCAGGCGAGAGCCCTGCGCACCGCTGCTCGCCCTGTGAGGGCTATGAGGCGTTTGCAATCAGTCTTTAGCTCTGCAAGCTGTCTGAGTGCAGTCCCTGATACTGGCCCATCAGCGCGCAAAAGGCACCTTGCAATCCTGGTTCCGGAGCCATGCCGTGCCGTGCCTAAAATTACCTCTTAAATCTTGCAGCCCCCTTCGGGGCCCCTCTGACAGCGAGGGACAGAGAAGCGGTCCGAAGGGGCGAACACCTCAGCAGCAGTCCTAGTTGACAGGTCAAAGATGACTGCTCTGGCACAGTCGAGTACGCGTCAGCCGTGCTTGGCACGAGCATGTCCCCTAGCCTGCTCTAGGGTACCCCTAGCTCGTCGACAGCGCACCGCCATACGTGCTGCCGCTGGCGGTTCCCAAGGCGATGGCTTTACCTATATGGAGTTGGACCTCCCGCCCCCGCTCAACAGCAACGTGCGCAAGGCCTCGTTCATCAAGAGCAGCACCCGGGTCGCTGACTGCCCTCCCGACCGGCTACCGGAATTCGCCTTCATTGGCCGGTCAAATGTTGGCAAATCATCGTTGATTAACAGCCTAACAAATAATGACAAGCTCGCTAAGGTCTCGAAGGAGCCGGGTGAGTCCTCACGTTCCAATTCTCTTGGCCGCCGGTTCAGACGGCAGCCTCGCGCTGATCTTAACAAGCATGCTTTACAGGCATGACCAAACTCATCAACCATTACCTCATAAACGACTCTTGGTATCTTGTGGACCTGCCGGGCTACGGGTAGGCTCGGGTGTTGCGTGTGCCGTGCTGTGCAGTGCCAGGCAGTGCGGTGTTCGTGTCGCCGAGGGCAGGTAGGGGACTGGTTACCATCGTGCCCTCGACCAATGCAAATGTTTCAAGGCTGTTCTTGTATCAGTGTGGCTGCATGGCGGCATCAGCTGCAGCCGGCAGCATTCCTGCGGCTTACAGTCATGCATCCTTACGCGGCCTACACGTGTCCGAGCTGACACACTGACTGGCATTCGTCTTGCAGTATCAAGTCATACTACGATTTTGATTCAAATGCCATAGTGCATTGCATCTATGTGCATGTCGCGGTTCTTGCAGACAGATACACAAGACTTGCCTGACAGCTGTGCACCCGCGCGCCTGCACCCAACAGCTTTGCCAAGGCCGGCAAGTCCAACCGCGAGGAGTGGATCCGCTTCACCAAGGACTACTTCATCACGCGGGACAACCTGGTCAGCGTGCTGCTGCTGGTGGACTCGAGCGTGCCGCCACAGCAGGTGGGGCAACGGGTGGTGGTTGCTGCGGATGAGTGCAGTGGTGCAAAGAATTGGTGTGATTGTGGTGTGGCTCGCACGGCTGGGCATGTGTGTGCCGCAGCGGCATGTGGGCAGCTGGCTGTGGCGATTGTGTGGTAGCTGTGTTCCTTTGACGAGAGCAGCATTTTTTTGGTGGCGGTGTGGCTCGCATGGCTGGGTATGTGGTGAATCACGTGTAGGTGGTGCTGTGGGTGGGGCGGGCTGTGTGGTGGGACCGGCAGTACTGCGCCGGGGGAAGCAACACGGCAACTGGAAGGCCAGCGAGCGACCGACGCAATCGCGAGTGGGGCAGACTGCTTACGCATCCACATGTGGCGCTGACCACACGCTACTGTCCCTCGACCCCCCTGCATGCCCTGGTGCCCATGGCCGTGCAGGTGGATCAGGACTGCGCCAACTGGCTGGCGGAGTGCGAGGTACCCTTCTGCATCGTGTTCACAAAGATCGACAACCGCAAGAAGGACGCCCCGCCCAGCTCCGCCAACATCCGTGCCTTCAAGACGCTGATGGCTGAGGAGTGGGAGGCGCTGCCGAGGTGCTTCGAGACCAGCTCGCGCACGGGCGCGGGCAAGAGCGAGCTGCTGGGCTACTTGGCCAGCCTGAGGGAGCTGCACGTGCGGAACAGCTGAGCGAGCGGGGGGGGGGGCCGAGTGCGAGGGTGCTGAGGCAGGTTTGGGAAGCGTGTGCGGGGTGAGTTGCGGGTGCGGAGGTTGGAGGCAAGTGGATGCGGGTTGGATGACGCGCTTTGGGCTGGCTGTGGTGGGCGCTTTCATTGTGCGACAAGGCATGTGGGGCGGCAAGGCATGTGTGCTGCAAAACACTCGTGCATGTGCACGTGCCGGGACGAGCGTACAGGAACAGCCCTGGGCGGGGGAACTGCACGCCCGCGGCGGCGAGGGCCAAGCAATGGCAGTGAGCAGCCAGGGGTCGGCATGACCACGTGGCTGAACGTGCGACGTCAGGGGCAAGTAGCCGTTGCGTTGCCGAGGAGGGACATTGACCGCTGACTTTTGGTTGAAGGCATGAGGGTATAACCAGTTCATCGTAGCACCACATCCATGAAGGTGGTGTACTGCGCTGTTATCCAGTCAACTACAGGGCATGGCGGCATGCTGTGCAGTGGCGCCTCGCCAGCTTTCATGACGCATGAAGAGTTCCGTCACTGCGCCTGGCCTCACATGTTGATTGAAGAGTCTGGCATGGTGGATTTGGCTTGAGCAGGTTCAGAGGAGGCAGTCTGGGCGTCTGTCGTGGCATGTGGGCCATGGAGGACATGGATACCTGTCCACATACATGCGTATTGCGTGACGAAGCGCGTACGCCCTACTGTCGAGAGGATTGATCTCAGCGGGGGTGACACGGCCGTCACGCAGGACTACCGAGTTTCCGTTCACGCTGTGTGCGTCGCAGCGGGCCCAGTGTGCACCAATTCGTGTGAGCCCTGATGCACTACGTCTTTCCAGGCACTCCCTGCCACGCGGGGTGCACTGGGCCGCACGAGCGTTGCCATCCGCCGTGGCAAGGCGACACTTTATGAAGAGCCCTTCCCTGTGAAACACCATGCCGTGCTGGACTGCCCCAATGCAATAGCATGCGTCCTCGACGTACAACATCGAAGCAGCCAGAATACGTCAATACCCGGCTGAACAGCACCTGCGACGTAGCACTCAACCCCTAGCGCCGGGACGCACGCGAGCAGACGTGTGCGCACCACCCTCACCAAACACGTTAATAGCGCTCTCATCAGTGCACAAATCCCGGAAGCGAATTCGGTCCCAGTGCAGCTAGGGTAAACAACTGATAGCAAATATAACCAATGCCTAATTGCGCACACACGTCCTTTCCCAACCAGGGAAAGACGTTCTCTGCTTCCAACTATTCTACGTGCTACCTCATGTCTGAAAATCCTTCCCACCTTCGTTAATTAAGCATCATCCACATCCTCACCAGTCCAGCCAGTCATCCCCGACCTCCTGCCCTAGCCGTCCTGCCACATCCCCTTCCCCGCCCTCCGGCCCCTGCCCCGGCGCCCTGCCCTCCGCCCAGCCCGCCGCCTCCTCCATCTCCTTGGTCCTCAGCGTGAACAACAGATTAGACTCCGCGTGCGACACTAGCACGTACGACGGGTAGCTGGTTCCCAGGCAGTCTAGAAGCCACCTGAGCTCCATAGACGTAAAACTTTCCCGCTTGTTGTGCGCTGCCCTGACCATAGCATCCACCCAGCTGTCACCCGCATCACCAGCCGCCGCCGCAGCTCCGGTGGTAACATTGGTGCCAGGGGAGACCGCGCCGCCAGGGGAGACCTCTTCGCCGCTGCCAGCTGCGCCCGCCACGTCGGGAGCTATGCGCGCCAAGGCCGTCAGCGCGATGGGAAAGCAGGCGGGCGAGAGGCGGGCGGCTTCGGAGCGCAGGCGGCGCAGCGCGGCGTGCAGCCACGTGTCGGGCGGGCGGTAGCCCAGCACGGCCAGCGCGCGCAGCATGAGCGCCACGTGGTCGGGGGTGAAAGTGGAGGCAGGTGACGTGGCGGTGGCGGGTGGAAGCGTGGCGTCTGGCTCCTCGGCGAAGGAGTGGTCCAGGAGGGGCAGGGTGTGCAGGAAGAAGGACTGCGGGCGGGCAAGGGACATGAGGATGTACGGCAAGCGTTTGGTCATAGCGGCAGATGGTGCATCAGGCACCGAAAGGCAGCAGCCATGAACGGATGCGCGAAGCGACGCGAGGCGAGGCGCGAAGCAGTGCACTGCACAATAGCGCGCTTCGTCCCCACCATCCGCTGCACCCATTCCCAAACCTCCACTCCCGACACACGCCAGCTTCCCGCTCATGCTGCATGCTAATACTCCCACCTCCCCTCCTGCCCGCCTGGTGCGCTCCCCGCTCCCACACAGTGAGCAGAGGGCTCACCCCTCCCCCCACCGCACCTGCATCCAGTCCCGCGACACGGGCATCTCCGCAGCGGCCGCGAAGTGCAGCAGCCGCGCCGCGTCCTGCGGCCCCATGCCGCCGGCCGCCGCCTCCATGCGGCCCAGCGCCTCGCGGCCCAGCGCCTCCAGCAGCGCCTCGCCCGGCCGGCAGCGCAGCGCCAGCAGGCTGTGCGCCAGCAGACCCAGAGCGCGGGCGTCCAGGTGGGGCAGCGCGGGCAGCAGCGCCGCGTGGTACTCGGCCTGGGGGTGGTGGGAACAGGGGAGTGCGTGTGGCAACAGGGGCGCAGCAAAGGCCAGCTGGGAAAGAGGGGCCAAAGGCTTGGTGCAAGGTCGCGCCCAAGCTCTTATTGTGACTGTGCGAGGCTGCTGCATACCGAGTCCAGCGGCCACTCAGCTGTCGCGTGCAAATGTTTATGTACACAAGGCTCACAAGGTCATCAGAGCGCCAACACCGCCCCCAAGCGTCCGCCCTGCCCCACGCCCACCTGCCAGTCCTTGTCAGGCCGCACGCCCATCTGCGCCAAACACCACCCCACGCGAGCAAGCGCCTGCGGACTCATGTCCGCTGCGCCCGCCTCCCCGCCCGCCGCGGCCTTCCCAGCGCTGCCATCCGCCGCCGCCGCCAGGCCCTCGCGCATGGCGGCCGCGCTGCCCTCCAGCCACTCGCCCAGGAAGCGCCACGAAGGCAACGCCCGGAAACGAACGCAGTACGACAGCAGGCGGGCGAGGTCCTCGCCTGACATGCCCTTCATCTGCCCCCCACCCACCACGCCCACGTCCACAAGGGCGGCCAGCTGCGATGGGTGCGGCCGCACACGTGCGGCGTGCAGCACCGCCAGCGCCGACAGCCGCTGCGACGCCGTCAGGCCGCCGCCGCCGCCGCCAGCCGCCGTCGACGCCGCCACCATGAGCCGAGGCAGCAACTCATCATGCACTGCCGACGCCAGGCCCTCATTCGGCGGCAGGCCTAGGCGGCACAGCAGCAGCTCCAGGCACTCGAGCAGCAACGGCAGCGGCGTGGGCTCGTCCTCTGTGAACTGCTGCGCCGCCGTCATGTGCGACTCAAGCCCCAGGGAGACGCCGAGCAGCAGCAGCGGCGGCGGGCTGTAGGCCTCGGCCCATGCGGCGTAGCTCCGCAGCAGCGGCAGCACGCTCGCGGGGGACAGGGACTCCGCGGCCGGCTGCAGTGCAGCGGCGTGCGCCGCCAGCCATTGGGAGGGCGGGCACACTCCGCAGGCGCGCAGCAGCGGGAGCATCGCCGCCAGCTTGTCAGGATGCAGCTCCCCCAGACGCGGCTGCAGGTGTGTTAGCAGTGCCTGCCCCTCCGCCGTTAATCCACCAGCACCAGCGCCAGGTGCTGCAGAGGTGTTGCTGGCGTAGGCTATGGGGGCCAGCTGCAATCCTTGGTCCGCCGCGAAGG
The DNA here is from genome assembly GCA_036984285.1 of Chlamydomonas sp. KOR1. Lineage (NCBI taxonomy): Eukaryota > Viridiplantae > Chlorophyta > Chlorophyceae > Chlamydomonadales > Chlamydomonadaceae > Chlamydomonas > Chlamydomonas sp. KOR1. The sequence goes on along the minus strand of BQMZ01000310.1, from coordinate 82,221 downwards.
CCAGGATGCAGAGCGCATCGCCAGCCGACAGCTCCTCCAGCCGCCCCACCGCCGCACGCAGCAGCACCTGAGCCACCACCCCCGACCGCACCTTGAACGCCCTCTCCACACACGTGCGCAGCAGCCCCATGAGCTCTGCCGTGGGCAAGGACGGCGCGCAGCGCGCCACCGCCTCCGCCCACATGCCCAGCTGCCTGCCGCCCAGACGGAACCCCAAGCGCTGTAGCGCCTGGGCGCAAACGTGCAGGGAGCCGGGTGTGGCGTGCGGCTGCGGCCACGTGGTGTCCGTGCCGGCGTCGGCCTGAGTTGAGGTGCACGGGGGCGCGGCGAAGAGCGCTTTGCAGGGATCCACGCTGAAGGCCGCCAGCGTTAAGCGATCCGCCGCCGTCGGGGAAAGTGTCGCGCCGGCGGCGGCGCACGCCGCCACCACCGGCGCCACGTGCCAGCAGCACACCCCTGTCTGCGGCGCCGCCGCCAGCAGCGCCGCCGCCGTCGTCACGAGGCGCGTCGGCAGCGGCTGCGGTGCCGCCGCTGCGGCGGCCGCCGCTACCATGGCCGCCAGCTGGTCGGCCGTCGGCACCGGCTCGGGTGCGGCCGCTGCATCTTCGCTGTCGCTGTCGGTGGACTTGCCGCCACCACCGGCGCCAGCGCGACGGCGCTGCGGGGGCGCCTGCCTGGCAGCGGCCACGGCGCTAAGCAGCTGTGTGCGGGGCACACGCATGAGCAGGGTACCCAGCTCGTCCACCGCCCTCTTGGCTGTGGTGGTGGCCGGGTCCAGGCCCGCACCCAGGCCGGACGCCCAGTTCCCCATGGCGCAGTCACCTCTGGCCGCCGCCGCCGCAGCACATCGTACGACATCCTGCACCTGCCGTACCAGTCGGGAGGTGGCGGCCGCACGCGCGACCTCAGGGTCAACCGGCTGGGCTGACGCCGCCGCCGCCGCTGCCGCCTCCGCCGCCGCCTCCACTGCCGCCGCCTCTGCAGCTTCCGCTGCACGCGCTGCCGCCGTTGCCTCAGCTTCCAAAACAGCCGCTGCCTCGGCTGCTCTGGTGGCCGCCGCCGCTGCCTCCGTCGCTGCTGCTGCCTCCGCCGCCGCTGCTGCCTCCGCCGCCGCTGCTGCCTCCGATGCCGCTGCTGCCTCCGATGCCGCTGCTGCCTCCGATGCCGCTGCTGCCTCCGCCGCCGCTTGCGCCTGTGCCTCCGCTACTACCGTCGCCTCTGCGTCCGCCGCCTCTGCATCCGCTGCCACTGCTGCTGCCTCTTCCGCAGCCCGGCCCCCTGCTGCCACCGCCGCCTCCCCGCCTTCTCCGTTCTCCCGCTCCCGTTCCCCTGTCACAACAGCTGCTTGCGCCCCATCCGCCGCCGCAAGCGTCACCCCGCCCGCCTCCTGTACCCGGCGAGCCGCCCGCCTCTCCTCGTCCGCCTCCCAGCACAGCTGCATCAGCTCGTCCACCACCGCGCACATGGCCCGCAGGTCGTCCACCGGCACCACCATCTCTCCCTCCGCCGCCGCACCCGGCCCAGCCCCTGGAACCTCCATCTTTGCCACCTCCGCCTCCAGCACCCCCTGCGCCTGCTTGAGCCAGTCGTAGCGCGGCATGAGGCCCAGCACCTCCAGCAGCTGTACCGCCTGGGCCAGCTGGTGCACGGGCGTGACGGCGGGGGCCAGCTGCATGAGGGCCGCCTCCAGGGCCTCGCGCTGCTGGGAGTCCAGGGAGGGCTGCGGGCCGCCCGCCAGTTCCCACGCTTGGTCCAGGGCTGCCTGCAGGCTGTCGGCCGTGGGTGCTGCGGGTGCAGTGGTGGCTGTGGTGGCTGTTAGGACCGTGGGTGTTGTGGGGACTGCGGGGACTGTGGGTGTAGCGGTTGCAGTCGGTGCTGCGGTGGCTGTGGGGGTTGTGGAGGTGGCGGAGGTTGTGGAGGCTGTAGGCACTTTAGTGGGTGTGGCGGAGGCTGTGGCGGCCGATGGGACCGGGGTTGCAGGGGCAGGGGCAGGGGCAGCTGGAGCGATTGGGATGGCGTTTGTTGCTGGGGTGGCCATGGCCGTGGCAGATGGCGCAGGCGGGGCGGTTGCCGTGGGTGCCTTTGACCCGCCGGAAGCAGGGACAGGAGCGGTATTGTCTGGGGCTGCTGGTGCGGTTGTGGTGGCTGTTGCAGCTGTCTTGGTTGGCAGTGGTGACGCTGAAGGAAGGCTCGTGTCTGTCCCAGGAGGGGGCGTGGTGGGGGGAGGGGGTGCTGGGGCTGGTGCGGAGGTTGTGGTGGATGTTGGGGAGACAGCAGCGTCGGGTGTGACTGTGGCCGGGGCTGGTGACGAAGGAGCTGCGGCGTCGATTGTCGTTTGCGTAGACGGGGCAGAGTGCGGGGGGGAGGGCGTGGAAGGTGTTGTAGGAGGGGAAGGAGCAGCTGGTGCAGGAGGTGGACTGGAGGCTGCTGCCGAGGACGAAGGCGTTGAGGGGTGAACGGCAGTGGGTGCCACTGACGGTGTGGCAGATATGCCGGCAGGTGGGCTGCTGCTGCTGCTGCTCGGCGCAGGCGTGGCTGCCGCAGCAGTTGCAGTAGCTGCCGCAGCGGCGGCAGCCTCTGATGCGGCTCTCGCCCTCGCCACCGCCGCCGCCGCCTCGGCAGCTGCCGCCGCCCTCGCTGCCTCCACCTTGGCGCGGGCCGCGGCCAGTGCGGGGTCCTCCTCCCCAGCCGGCGCTGCCGCCGCTGCTGCCGCCTTCGCAACCTCCGGCCCTGCAGTCGCGGCACCAGCTGCGGCATGGTTGCCATGCGCACCTTGCCCCGTCACCTGCTGTGCAACACCCGCGGCCTTCGCCCCCGCTGCCTCCCCTTGAGCCGCAGCGGCGCCTGCCGCGCCCGCCACTGGCTGGCCGGCGCCTGTCCGCCCCCGCCCAGCCCCATCCTTGGCCTGCTGCTCCTTCGCCCCCGCACCCTGCTGCCTCACCGCACTCCCTGTTGCACCACCGTCTCTCCCTCCACTACTCCGCCGCCCGCTGCTGCTAGCTCTCCCGCTGCTGCTGCTTGCTGACGACCTCCCGTCCACCACCACCACCGCCGCTGCTGGCGCCGCTGGCCCTGCCGCCGCTGGCCCTGCCGCCGGGTCCTTGGGGTCTGCCCCAACGCCCAGCGCCGCCGCCGAGCCGTCCACCAGCTGCCGCAGGGCGGGGGGCAGCCGCGGCAGGTGTGGCCCCAGACGGTTAAGCAGCTCGATGCCCAGGGCCTGGGCGTCAGTGGCGCTGCCGCCCTGTCCGCTGGCCTGCAGCATGTGGGGAGGCGGCGCGGGCACGTGGCGATCAGCACTGTACCACGCCAGGGACTCAGGCAGGCAGTCAGGAGTACAGCAGCACACATGGAAGGTTACATGCACGCTGTCAGGCTGACCTACAGGGTGGCGAGCACGGCATTCAAGGCAGGTGTACGGCAGGTGTTCTCTCACCTGTACCGCCGCTAACTGCGAGATTAGGGCCACCAGGTGGGCGGACGTGAGGCAGCCGTTCAGCCGGGCCGCCTGCAGCACCCCTCGCAGCCCCTCCACGGTGTGGGTGGAGGGAATGGAGTCCAGCAACTGCCGGGCCAGAGCCAGCGGCGCCGCTGGGGGGCCGGCAGCAGCAGCGGCAGCAGCTGCAGGTGCAGCAGGTGAGGGTGGCCGAGGCGATAATGCCTGGGCCGCTGCCGCCAGCTCGCCATGCGATGTTTGGGGAGTTGGATTGGGAGCAGGTGCCGTGCCACTAGGCGCTGCGTTGAGGGGTGCGAGAAGTGAGGGCTGCAGCGGCCGCCGTCGGGTGGGCTGTGGGTACGTGGTTCAGGGGCCCGGGCACGATGCATGGGGGTTAGCCACGGTGTGAAACATGAACAGGTGGGGTATCGTAGCTGCCATTGGGTTATGTCAAAGGGTCAGGGTGTTGGCTAGGATAATGGGAAGAGTAGCGTGTGTGTTGTGCCGCTGCAGGGTGGGAGGCATGTTCGACACCAGCGCACCTGCGACGGCGAATGCCCGACCACCAGCGCCACATGCCGTAAAGACGTTATCGAGCCGCTCGCATTGCCGGTAGTTTGCATGCTGCCGCTGTTCAGTTGTGTTATGTCACCGCCGCCGCGACGCAGAACGAAAGGCCCCAAAGCTGCCACGCTCGCCGTTATCAAGTCCGCAACTTATATCATAGTGTAGTTTTGTTTTTGATGTGATGGCAAAGAGCTCAATGTCAATGTTCGGCCGCCCCCGAAAGCTGTGTTTCGCAGAAGCCCCAGTGCTGAAAGAGAGCTTTTGCAGACACCAAGGCAAACAGCAGCTTGAGCAAAAGGTGGGCGTAATACAGCTGTATTGCCGGGAATCGCACGTGCTTGGTGGTTCCGCATCATTCGGTTCAGGCATCCCAAGAGTTGGTTGCCTGCAACGGTGAGTCGTGAGTGCTAAAGCGAGGCCTGCACGCATGTCTCGAGAAGTTCGCCACTTCTTGGCTTGACTCTTAAGGATTTACAGCGGTTGTAGTCGTCCGCTGCAAGTGCAAGGGTGTTTCGGCCCAACCTGCACACGGAACACCGACACTATTCGCAATGTGGGTGGCTTGAGCAAGGCCTGCTCAGAAGAAATCAAGCACACTTGATATCAATTTCGCCTTTCGTTAGTAGTCTGCAGCCTTGGCGAGAATTTAGACAGGACCTCTGACAACGCGGCATGTCTTTTAATCGGCGTCTTGGCAACTGCTACGTCCCTGCTGCCCCCCACAGTATAAAAAGCATCAATCATGTCCCAACAACGGAAGAAAGCCATTACGGTGCTTCGCGCTCCGTCAAGGCAAAAGGTGCTTGCGGAGCTTGGTGACGAGCTGGGCGGGGAGTTTGAGGAGGGCCTCCTGGACAATCACGGACAGCCAAGTAAGTCGACGCCCGGCCATGCGCAGTGGCACATTTCGAACTCCCAACCCTCACAACTTTCCATTGACACCCTGTGCGCGTACCCTCTGCTCGAACTCCCCCCGTCCCCCTCCGAGCAGGACGCACGCCGGCGTTGCCTAACCCTCGTTCCTGCGCCAGCCCCGCACTATCTACCACGCTTTCCACGCCACTACCCTCGCATTCCTTTCGAATCAAACCTACACCAAATCCCCTGGGCTTCCACCCTTATAAGCACCAGGCGCTCAACGTTACACCCGCAGATTCTCCCTCACCTGCCTGACCCACATGCTCGCTCGCACCCTGCACACTCCCCAGACATCCGCGAGCTCTCCCATACCTCGGACAACAACGGCACCGGCATTCCAGGCGTTGTCATCCAGCCCGGATCGTATGCCCGCAACTCTTCCGGACCGCGCCCTCCGCGGCCCTCGCACGCCAGCGCCTACGGCGGCGACCGCACCTTCTCGCGCACCTCGGTCCTGTCCACCGTGGCCCCCAAGTGGTTCGTCAAGGACTTCCTGTCCGTCAAGGAGATCGTGTGCTCCTCCTACATCAACCTGCTGCTGGTGTGCATCCCGCTGGGCTTCGCGTCGGGGCTGCTCAAGTGGGGCGCCGTGCTCACCTTCAGCCTGGTAAGTGGCCTTGGGCCCAGGGGCTCGCGTGAAACGTTGCGTGTGCTAAGTGGTTCAGTCAGCTGAGTGATGAGACGTCGAGCGAAGCGATGGGGCACTGGCGGGCACAGGCGCTGTCTGCAGCTGGTGCGTGTATCCACAAGGGAGGCAAGCGCACGCCACTTGTACACGTCGTTACGCCCCGGTAGCGCTGTCGTGTTGACGCTTGGTCGGGCCCTCCCGAGCTCCCCAGCACAACATGCACACATACAAAGGTCAACTCAACCCGGGCCGCGCCGGCCGGGCTCACAGGCTACAAGGACATCTCGGCAGAGGTGCAACTTGACACTCAGCACGAGCACTTTCCTTTGCCTTCCCAGCATTGCATGCACCTTGGCGTGCCGCACCCTGCCCGACCCTTGGGCCAATGGAATCGCCACGTGGCCCTGGTCCCTCGCAACCCCTCCGCCCCTGACTGGCCCCACCATGCAGAATTTCCTCGCCCTCATCCCGCTGGCCCTTATCCTCGGAGACGTGACGGAGGACCTGGCCGTGCGCTTCGGTGACGTGACGGGTGGTCTCATCAACGCGACGTTCGGTAACGGTGAGCAGGGTGGCCAGGGGTTGTTGGACAAGGTGAGCGAGACACAGTCTACTGCGAAGGGGGGCCACGCAGTGCCACGTCTGCCCCCGCTACATACTGTCCTTGCGCTCCTGCGGTGGAGCGCTGCATCGCAGTGCTTCCCTGCAGCCGCCGTGCATCGCCGCACTCAGCCGTGTCCTAAATATGCGAAAGCGGTCTGGCAAGTCACGTTATACCCACGCGCCTTGATGTGCCGTGCGGTAGGAAGTAAGGTTTATGGTGTTGACTCCCTTCCCTTCTTCACTACCGACATGATGAGCACCAACGCGCAGGGTACGCCAGTTTTCGGGCCCACTGCTGCTCCACCCTACATATGCGATTGCCCGTGCGCTCAGTTTCCCCGCGCACCTGCGCTTAGTGTGGCCCCTTCCGCCCACCCGCTCTCCCCTTGTGCAGTGGTCGAGGTGATGGTGTCCATCTTCGCGCTGTTCAAGAACCTGTTCACGGTGGTGGCTGCCTCGCTGCTGGGCTCCATCCTGTCCAACCTGCTGCTGGTCATGGGTAAGATGCGGCCTCGGAGCTGGGGGTTTGGGGTGGGACAATCCAACTTTGGGAGCATTGAAAGCGTGTCAGTGGATGCCAGCGTGCAGGCGCCTAGGCAAGGCGCACGGGGGCTTGAGAACACATTTGTCAAGCCGAAGTACATGGGGTGACACCTACGACCCCCAACTCCAACACCAACCCAAGTTCACTTTGCGGTTCTCCTGTTCCCAGCAGGTATCCCAAAACGCGAGCTGTTGTCCTGGCCGCCCTGTACCATCCTGCACCGCAAGCCAACATGCACTCAGCTGCATCTCATTAAGCAAGGCATTCGTCGCCAATCGCAGGCATGAGCTTCTTCCTGGGCGGCATGTACCACAGCGTGCAGACCTTCAACGCTGTGTCCAACCGCGCCTGCTCCTCGCTGCTCATGCTGGCCTGCATCGGCATCCTCATCCCCTCCGCCGCCTCCAAGATGGTGGACGACCCGGACGCCCGGGCCGACTGGGTGCTGGACGTGTCGCGCGGAACGGCCGTCGTCATGCTGGCCATGTGGGTTAACGGCTCTGATGGGCCCTGGCCTTAATGCACGTATGCAGTCACGACGAGAGCGTGTTGCGCGGCACCGCTGCCGCCATGCTACCCGTGCGGGTGACTGCCGCAAGGGTAGCATGCCGTGGCGTGCGTGCGTGCGTGTGTGTGAACCCACAGGGTGACTTGTGGTTGGTTGTAGTGGTTACGCGCCGCACTGCCATTGTCGTGGACACAGCATCTGCAGCAGTTTGTTACGGTTGCGGCTGTTGTGGGCTGCAGCGTCGGCGGTTGTTGGAGGTGCTGTGTACTGCGCAGGAGGGGGCGGCCGTGGCAGTTGTCGAGTTATGACCACCTAGTGGGGCACCGGCACTGCCGCGAGGATGTCCCGGCCGCCAGCTGTCGCACCCGCCCCTTCTGTCCCTGCCTGCCCCCTGCCTTCCCTCACGTTCCGCAACCTTCCGGAACCTTCCTCTACCTTCCTCTACCTTCCCCCCAGCTACGCCTGCTACCTGCTGTTCCAGCTGTACACGCACTCCAGCCTGTTCAGCGGCGACGAGGAGGAGGCCGAGCCCATGCTGACGGTGGGCACCGCCATCGGCATGCTCACCCTCATCACAGCCATCGTGGCGGGCTGCTCAGAGTGGGTTGTGGGCGGGGCATGGGAGCGGGGCGTGGGGACAACACAACAAGCTACTTGCAGCCGCGGTGGGTATGGCTTGTGGGTATGGCTTGTGCATGGATGGTGGAAGAGGGGTGCACAAGGCTCGGTGTGGTGCGGTGTGGTGGTGGCAGGGTGGGGCGCCACCTGCTGCAGGGACTGCTGGCGAGCCAAGGCCGGTGGGCAGGAGTGCGCGGCGCGTGGCCAGATGTCAGGCGGGCCGAGCGCAGCAGCAGCAGCGGCACAAGATCAAGCCTGGTGCGGGTGAGGCGCTGTAGCCATACGTGTGCTGCGTGCTGCCCCGCAGGTTCCTCACGGATTCGATCGGGGAGGTCAGCGTCAACACGGGACTCAGCGAGGCCTTCATAGGAATGTGAGGCGGTGGGGTGGGTGGCTGGGTGCGGGGTACGGCGGTGGGAAGGAATGGGCAAGGGGTGGGGAGGAGCGGCGGCTGGGCAGAGGTTCAGGCAGGGATGGCAGGTGGTGCGGGCAGGGCGTCCGTGTGCTGGGCGTGGGGGTTGGCGACTGGTCGGGAATAGCCGGGTAGGCTGTGACACGCTTGTTCGGTTAGGCCAGGTAAGGTGGCAAGGCACTGACTCGCCCTGCATGCGCCACCTCGTGCTGCCCTTGGCCCCGCTCTCCCTCGCAGGATCATTTTGCCCATCGCGGGCAACGCCTGTGAGCACATGACGGCCGTCATCGTGGCCGCGAAGAACAAGATGGACCTGTGAGCAGCGGACGGGGGTGGGGGAAGCGGCCTACGGGCTATGCTGCCACCTAACTGGGCCGCCCTGACCAGGACATAACACGGTGGCATGCCCGTTTTGCCGCCCTGCCAGTGCACAGCATTCACCGTAGGCACCACTTCATCCGGAGAATTGGCACCCAGAACGCGCACGGCGGCCGCAGCTGCCGGCGGCCGCCCTGAGCTCTGAGGTCGCACAACCTAGGCGTTCCAATGGCGGTAACACCGCCCCATAACCGACTAACTAACCCCCGCCCTCACGCACCCTGACCCCTTCCCCAGCTCCATGGGTGTGGCCGTGGGCTCCAGCATCCAGATCGCGCTGTTCGCGGTGCCCTTCACTGTGGTGGTGGGCTGGATCTTCGGCCACCCCTTCTCGCTGGACTTCTCGCCCTTCGCCGCGCTGGTCCTGGCCGTGGCGGTCATCCACGCGGTGAGCTCGCGGGCGGCCCTCCTGGGTGCAGGGCAGGGCCAACGGGGGTTAGATGGGTGTTGGGGGAGGGCGGTGGGATAGTCGTTGGTTGGGTGGTGTCCAAACCCAGCGCGATCCCGAGTGCCGCTGGCAACGGCGATGGCCGTGCGCATTGAAAGTCACTGGCCTTCGTAGGCCGTTGAGACGTAGGGAGTGCTGGGGCCTGTGGAGCAGGGGCCAGCAGGAAGAACGGATCTCGCGCGTGCTTTTGTGAGAGCTGCCGCTCGTTACAGAGCGCATGCTGTCAGGGTAGGATGCCTGTGCTTGCGTGGCTTCGTTGTGGCCCGGGAGACACCTGAGGTTGCTGCACCTCCAACCCGGCGTGGCCCCGCACCCGTTCCTCCCATGAGTCGGTCTGCCCCGCCCTTCCCCTAACCCCTCTACACGCAGAACTTCGTCACCAGCGATGCCACCTCGCACTGGTGGGTGCCGTGAGCCATGGGAACTGCCACGCACATGGTACAAGCCGTGCAGCAGCTTTTGGTGCCTGTGCATGTGGCCGGGGCATGGCTTGAAGCTAGCGAGGTGTCTTGCAGCACCCTGCGTCCGCGAAGCTCTTGAGCACAAGCACCTTAGCACCGACTCGCCTGCAGCAGCACTGTTGCCGGCACTCCACCTCTGTTCACAATGGTATAACCTCCGTCCAACACGGACACGGCTTATGCAAGTCTGGTCCAAAGTGCACACTGAAAACCTCCACCGATGTGCTCCTTGCCATGGACTCTGCCCCTGCAGGCTGCTGGGCGTGCAGCTGATGGGCCTGTACGTCCTCATCGCGCTGACGTACTTCTACCGCTGAGCGGCGACACGTGGCACGTGCCGTACGCGGCGTGATTCAACTTGGGCGTTCGAACATTAGTGAAGTACGGAAGTGGAGGATTGGTACTGTACGGAAGTGACACTGGCTTGCGGGGAAGGTAACAGCACTTGTATCCGTGTCAGGACCGCTTGAATCAGGGGACTCGTCATGGAGTCCACTTCCCTGTTGACTGCTACTACTGGCGGTGGGCTAAGCACGGTGTTCAAACCCTGCTGTTGAGACGTACGTCATGTGGCATTGAAGCCAGCCTGTTTACTGGTAGTGGATAATATAGACTGTGCGCGGGTGAGCGACTTCAGTAGTGACTACATGATGATGGATCTTGTTGGAGCTGATTGATCGAATCTCGTGGTGGGTTCTGTGGACACTGGAATCGCCGCATGCGCATTAGCTTTGTGGGCCCCGCTATCACACGTACAGACACACCTGAAAACAGGGAACCCTGCGTGCGGCACACACCGCGCTGTGCAGCTGTCGGCCCAGGTCGACCGTGTGGAGGCCGCCGCCGCATGCTGCTGGTCGCCTACGCTGTTGCTCCTGGCAGCAGTTCAACGCCTTGCCTGTCCGGAGCGGTCACACTTGTCAGTGTTGCTGGGCTGCCAGATGCCTTGGTGGCAGTGGTGCAGGGTTACTTGCGGACGGGGCCGTTGGCGGTGAAAAGCATGCGTGACGCCACGACAATGTGTCTGGCCCAAGCACCGGCACGGGCATTCCGTGGGTTAGTTTGCCTCTGCAAGCAGGTAGTCCTGTTCTTGTCTGCGTTCGTCTTCTGGTCGTAGTTTTGCTCGCCAGCGTAAGGTGTTATGTCCTGTGGTTTTGCTAGTTGTTGAGGCCTGCCTTGTCGTTGGTCTTACTGGTGTGCGCTCGGCGCTGTTACCAGAGTAGCTGGGCCCCTGGCCCAGCGCCCCGGAACGTATATGATCAGTACTCATCGGCTCTACCGCGATTGTAGTTTACATTTATCTGCGTTGTAAGTAGAGGCACAACTGCCCCTGTAAAGTGTGCAACGACCTCATCTTGTCCTGTCACGCTGTTCAGGGTGAACACACCAACACACACCCGCCGGTCACAGCACAGCCGACCTGCACCCCGACACCTGTCTGCCACACCCTGTCAACCTGCTTATATTCTTGCTTGCTTGTGACTTCTTAAGGCACATTTTGCCTATTTCCCGCATCGCAACCACAACACACCAGCACTCAGCTGCGCTAGGCTGCACCCATCTCCGTCACCACATGCGTGCGCTTTTTGGGCACCAGTGAGGCCCAGTATGGATCATGATGGCCACCGAGACAGCAACAAACACGTGTATGCAGTATGGGAGGCCCTGGCGCGCAAGGTCCTGAGGTGCGAGCCTGCGCCGGCTGGCCGCACAGCCCACACTGCACGGGGTCCCCTGTTGGCACGTGGACATGGGGGTGGGGACCATGCGTCGTACGAGACACCATAGTTGCCACACCGCCCGGACGCTCTGCAACACCTCCTATAACTCGTCATAAGAACTGGTACCCTTTACACCTGCACATGGGCGTATTGGAACTTGGTGAACGATCCACTGGAGCCCTGCCCAAATGGGTGCTGCCCTGACACGTGTGCAATGCGGCGTTCATGCAGTGACCCACTCCAAATGCACCTTGCGGACTTCTGCGACTACACTGTATACTTGACATGCTCTGGTTGACCCAAACGGAACACTATGACGTCCGCATTTGCTGCAGCTTCAACCCACCTAGCTGGAGTTAAGGGTCCCGATGGATTTATCCAAACACAAGGATTTCTTGATGTCTGCAAACAGGTACTGCCAGTAGTCGGTGAGTCCCGATGTTGGCACGCGAAGCTGTCGAGCTCTGGGCCTTCTCGCAACGGCATGCCTGGCCTCCCAACGCAGACAAGCTTGGGACCGCCTTTGCCCTGGTGAAAACCGATATAGGTGGCAATATAGAGGTGAGAGCTCTGTGCCATTGGACACCTCCATGGTATTCTGGGCTTCTTCCTTGGCCGTGGGGCCCTTGAGGGACAGCTGGCTGGGGCAAGGGCGTGAGAGCTGGCCCAATAGGACCCATGAGCCGTAGCCTCCAGGCAAGTTGGCAAGTTGGGCTGTTAAGGAACGGTGTGCAGCAGCAAATAATACAGGGTTGCAGCTGCAAAGGAGGCGGTGGACGCACGGGGCTGGGGCGGTGATGTGGAGCATCGCCTTAGGGCGCCACAGCCGCTTGGTTCGGATGTCTGCGCCTGCACCTGGTGCAGTGCTGTCTAGCAGCTGCAGTGCGCCTTCAACTCCTTCAATGGCTACACAACGCACGGTGCAGTTGCCTTGCTAACCTCACACCCGTACATGCCCGGGCTGACCTGCAACCACAGCGCCTGGCCCAGCGCCAGGCCAAGGACCCGGAGCGCTACAAGCGGCTGTTCACCATCGTCCAGGATGAGGTGGTGGAGAAGACACACACAGACAACAGCAGCTGCACCAAGGGGCTGCTGTGGCTCAAGCGGTGAGGCCTCCCGGGCATCGCTCACTGTGCGTGGTTAGCCGTGTGGGCTAGCCGGGCAGGGGCGAGTAGCTGGTCTGGGACCACCACCTGCATGGAGCGCAGTACCACATCCCGCTACGTGGCAACGTGCCTGCACATCGATGCCACTTTCTTGGCTCACCGCCGTCCCTGTCCTCCGCCTGGTGGGGCCCTCCCCTGCGTCAGCATGAGTGAGCTTCGCAAGCGCCTACCGTACATACGTAACCTCTGACGCTGTTGAAGATGTGCCTTATGTCCCCTTATACCTCTGCCCTCCTGCCCCCCCTGCCCTCCAGCGCCATGGAGTTCATCGTGGCGCTGCTGCGGCGTGTGCACGACGACCCCGCGGCCGCCCTGGGCACCGCCGTGGACGAGACGTACCGCTCCACGCTGATGCAGTTCCACGGCTTCTTCGTGTCCAGCGCATTCACGGTGGGTTGTGGCGACGAACCCGCTGCGCGCGCCATGCATGGCTGCGTGCGCAAGTATGGACAGTAAAGCGAACGTGGGCCGGCAGGCAGGGGATACCTGCATGCCGTTCCTTGCCCTTGTGGGTGCCGCCGCAACGGGGTTGGCGCTGCCGTGTTGGCACGTCTGGCCAGCACGGTGCTTGGGTAGTAGGTCGGTAGGTGCTGCAGCAGCGGAGCAGCCCACGCCAGGGCAACGGCATGGGGGCATGCGACTGGCATGGCTGTTTCCATGCAAGGGTGTTGTTGAGCACCTCTGTCACCTGTTTACCGTGTGCCTCGTATGCGTGTGTCTGTGCGGGCAGCTGGCGTTCAAGTTCGTCCCCAGCCGCGAGGCGTTCCTGGCCAACCTGGGCGACGGTCCGGGGCTGCTGGCGGAGATGAAGGCCTTCATCGACGCCTTCTCGGAGGTGCTGGCCGAGGTGCACAAGTTCCTGGTGGGTGCGGGGGCGGGACCGTAAGGGCCGGGTGAGGGGCAAGCTGTGAAGGCAGCGCTACACACACACATTTCGGCAACAGATATGGAAAATGGGTTCTAGTGCTTTTATGCAGCACGGGAGGCCAGTGTTGAAGCCTCGGGGCAAGGGATAGGATGAGCTGTTGCCAGGTGAGTGAGTATGCACACGGGACAGGCAGCTGGCTGGCTGGCTGGCTGTGTGGACCCTGGAGCATAGAAGCGGAGCCGTGCCCGCGGGTGCCTGCTGTGGTACGCGCATGCGGGTGCATATGTGGTACGGCTAACGGCTGCCTTCGTTCCGTAACGGCTGCAGGACGACAACGGTCTCAACGACCCCACCAAAGTGTGAGCAGCGGCTCGCTCGGCGAAGGGCCTTGCCGAGTGATGGTGCCTCGCCGGGTGGTGATGGTGCCTGCACTTGGCCGCACCCCACAGCGTGGATCTATGCCAGTATCAGGAGGCTCACGCAGGCCCCTCGAGGTCACGTCAGTGGACCTTGCTGGGTGTTTGGAACCAGCCGTGCGAGGCATGGACCAGCAGCGGCATGGGTGGTAGAGCGGTGGCAAGGGGGCGTGGCTGCAACGTGCGTGTGACCAGTGGAGGGCGTCTGTTGGAGTGTTGGCGCCCCTCGGTCCGCAACCGCCCAACTAGGGGTGTCCCATCATTTGTGGTTTGTCTGCTAGCATGTGACTGCATGCACTGGCATCGTGCGGAGGCAAGGGGATAGGGCTGCACGGTGTGCGTGGCCGGGTATGGTGGCGCACTGCAACCGCACGGCTACAGGTTAACTTGTATTGAACTGCATGTATCTGGGGGAGCTGCTGGGGACTGTCTGCGTGTGCCAGAGGAAGTGGATTCGCCTGTCCTCACATTGTGTCAACGGACAAGCTTGGGCTGGAGTGGCGAGAGCCACGTGGAAGGGCCCGTGGGCCACCTCTACTCTGTGAGCTTCGCTGCGTGAGACAGCGCACCTGTATGCTTTTCAAGTGTATCCGTGTCTTAATGTTCACCCGCAAAAAAGGCTTCGCTTGCGATGGACGGCCTTGAGGAACCTCGGGATGAATGTCGTGAAGCTGCTTGGGCTGTCTAGAGCAACTTGATGCGCAGCAGGATGCTGTTGACCCAATTACCTTCGTTCGCCTGAACACTGAAGTAGTTAATCATGGCTGCACCGGAGGGGGCGGCAATCGCCATAAACGTGCTCAACAAGGTCATCCGTTATGCTGTAGGGCTCGGCCTTGGCGCTAGCGCCCTGCAAACATCCCTGTACAATGGTGTGTTGATTGAAAGTTCTAGCGGCGTGCTTCGCGCTTCGGCGCACGTCTTGATGGTCTCCCTACAACGCGAGTGTGATGTCACGACGCAGTTGATGGCGGCGAGCGCGCGATCATATTTGATCGCTTCCGGGGAGTGCTACCAGAGCCCGTCAGCGAAGGCACGCACTTCCGCATTCCCTGGGTTCAGCAGCCGAACATCATGGACATCCGCACCCGCCCACGCAGCATCAGCTCGGTCACAGGAACCAAGGGTAAGCTGATGTTACTGATAATGATTTGGGTTGTTGTCACGTCAGGCAGCAGACTCTCAGGCTCAACGTGTTTTGGGCTGCCCACGCAGATCTGCAGATGGTAAACATGTCCCTCCGGATTCTGAGCAAGCCGGACGAGCTCCGGTTGCCACACATCTTCAAGGTGTGAAAGGGTGATTCGTGAACAGGGAGATGTCCGCAGGAGAGGATAGGAGCTGCTGCTGCCGTGGAATGTGTGAAGGGGGTTCGTCAGGGTGCCTGCGGCGGGGCCACAGTACGGCAGCACGTCCAGCGGCATGCTCTTGCAGCACCTCAACAGTGCCATAGTGTGGTTAGCACATTTACCTATATACTGTGGCAGTAGGGAGCGGTGCTAGGTAAAACGTTTTCTTCTGGGACGTCCTGGCAGGTTCCCCACTCTGCCGCTGCACGAATACCCTACTCAGAGAAATGTATCCGAGTACACATAAATCCACTACACCCTTCAAGCGTTCTTGCAATCACCACGTCGTCCTCGTGCCTCTGCCGCCACCGCTCCGTCCAGACGCTGGGCATGGACTGGGAGGAGCGCGTGCTGCCCTCCATCGGCAACGAGGTGGTGAAGGCGGTGGTGGCGCAGTACAACGCCGAGCAGCTCATCACGCAGCGAGAGAAGGTGTCGCGCTCGGTGAGCAGCGGCAAGGGGGAAGGAGGCGCGTGGGGGTACGCGTAAAACGCGAGGGGGGTGTTGGGGGAGGGAGGATGCGGGATCTCTGGGGTCTCCGGGCAGGGGCGTGGCGGGATGAAGGGCGGGGAATGCAATGTGGTCAGACGGAGGGAGCTGTGGCCGGCGGCGTCGAGGTGTGTTGAGGAAATGCTGGAGGCCAGGAGAGCAGCAGCAGCAACAATCGCAGCAGCCGCAGTGGCGGTGCAGGCGGTTCTCGCGGGGCAGGGCCAAGCGGCGGCAGAGCTTGGCCTGGGCCAGGCTGGGCAGCGGCCATGGCAACGGAGGAAGGACAGCAAACGGGCTGGTGGCATGCACACTTCTTGGGATGGGGGTGAGACAGCCACTGGGATTGTGGACATGCGGGCAGCAGCAGGGGGGGCGGGGGCGCGGGGTACAGGCAGTAGCAGAGTGGCAGCTGAGGGGCGTGTGCAGGGCAACACAGGGGCAACGGGGTACAGGAGGGTCTGGTCTTCCTGGATTCTGCAAGCGTTGCATGTCCACGACGCCGCCGTGCGGGACAGTGCTAGTGGTGCAGCGCACCACAGGCCAGGGTACCTGTCCTTCACCTGCTGATTGTTGCATGCGCCTCAAGGGTACTGTATCCATGCAAGCAGCCACCTAGCCCTCAGCAACCGAGCCAGGCGTCTGGCCCTGGGGGCCTACTGGGTGGGGCGACATACCCCACGCCCCGCGCGCCGCGCCCTACGCTTGGCCTACAGCGTACCCTCTGTTTCGCCTGTCGCTATCCTTACACATTGTGACGCACTTGGCCTATGATTTGTTTCGCCTGCAGGTGCGCGAGTCGCTGATGGCCCGCTCCGCCGACTTCGGCATCGTGCTGGAGGACGTGGCCATCACGCACCTCAGCTTCGGGACGGAGGTGCGGTGGGGTGGGGGACGAAGTGTCGGTAGAGTGTGTAGGCAACGGTGGGGAGGGGGTAGGCGGTAGGACGGGGGCGCGGGCGGGAGCGGTGGGAAGTGGGTCGAAGGGTGGGGGAAAAAGGGCAGGGAGGAGTGGCACGTCTTAGATCGGAAACGCGATGGTTGAGCATGGAGACGGCTGGGGAGGAACAGCACTGTTAGGGTCGTGTAGTCATGCACCGAACGGACATTTGGGAGGGGGAGCAGCGGAAAAGGGCGGCAGGCACTGAGGACGCGATGGCACGAGGCCTCTTATCCATTGGAAAGGGGGCGCCTGATGGGCGGCTTTGGTGGAGGATGTTTCGGCAAAACGCCCCAGGACACATGGGCGGTTGGCTGCTCGTAAGGGGGTGCTGAAACTCCCTTGGCGTAGTCCACTGCCCCTCCCGCCTCACGCCCCATGTGCCCCGTGCCCCGCTCCCTGGGCGCCACTCGGCCCCTCCACCTCTGCAGTTCACCCGCGCCGTGGAGGCCAAGCAGGTGGCGGAGCAGGACGCCGAGCGCGCCAAGTTCGTGGTCATGAAGGCGGAGCAGGTGCGGAGTTGGACCGAGTGGGGGAGCGGAGCAGGGGGAGCAGACGGGGAGCGAACGCTGCTGCCTGAACTTCAGGGGTGGCTGATGTTGGCGGCACATATGCTTGGTGTAGTACCCTGCCAGCGGTACTGGAGTGTGTCGCCTCGGACGGACTGCCGTCTGCGTTTGGGCGTATGTCTGACACCCTAACTGTATGTATTCGGGGCTCCACGTATCGGTATCTGCAGTCCTGTGCTGCTGCCACACGGGGCTGTGTGGGGGAAACGTGTGCAGCGCTGCAGGTGGCGACGCGAGTGGGCTCGTTCCTTAAATGCTGCGCGCTGCTTGTTTCCAACCTCGTAGGAGCGCAATGCCGCCATCATCAAGGCGGAGGGTGAGAGCGAGGCCGCCAAGCTCATCTCGGACGCCACCAAGCAGTTCGGCTTCGGCCTCATCGAGCTGCGCAAGATCGAGGTGGGTGCAGCAGTGTGCAGCTGGCTGTGCTCAACCAGCGTCTGGGCCTCTTGGTTGGGGACACTAGGTCAGCGCAAGTCTCTCCAGAGTTACAGCTTGCTACTAGGTCGGCAGCTGACGGCTCTCTCTGCCTCCTTCTAAGGCGTTCCTCCGATTCGGCTCATGCAATACAGATGCACACAGTGCACACGTACATTCGATGGATAGTCACTCTATCCACAGTTCCACAGCACCGCTACCCTCGTAACATGGCTCACATGTACATGCGGTATGCAAGGTTAGGGTTGACAGTTTAACAGGGAGGTCTGTGGCCGTAAGGTAGCCCCGAGTCGCGTCATGCACCAACACACACTCCATGTGACTTCTGCAATACCCAGGCCGCCAAGGACGTCGCGGACACCATGTCCAAGAGCCGCAACGTGGTCTACCTGCCCCAGCAGGGCAACATGCTCATGCAGGTCAACCCGAACCAGTAAGACAGGCCCGTCGGGTTGAGACACTGGGCACTGGGGTTCGCATCAGGACCGCCGATTTCGAGCACGTGGCCCTTCACAATGTTTTCGCGCGTTGCTGCAGCCTTGCAAGAATCTTGTCAATGGACTGCAGAAAATATTGTAATTGTCGCTTGTGAGTCGGCTTGCGGATAAAGGGCTCTCTTGCTTATGATTGTGGCGAGGGTGTTGCGCCCTACCTGTCGAGCGTAGCGATTGAGCAGCCATCCTGCTACGACGCCGGCAGCGAAGGTGCCGACGGCTAGCTTTGCGGCGGTATCGTTGCGCATTGTGTTGGAGTGAGTGGATGAGTGGATGCTCTGATGGAGAACGCGGCGACTGTGAGGGGGACAACTCAAGAGAGGGTTGTGACTGGGTGTAACAGATTAGCCAGTCATACTTCCTGTCTTGTCGATCAACGGCCCATTCATGTTCTGGTGGGTACGGCCCATGCAGCAGGACCCCAGCTGTGACCCTTCCCCATCAGGCCACAGCATCCAGGTCCGTGCGGCCGCAGGCCGGCGTTCAATCGTCTGAAATTGTTACATGCAACCTTTAGCTGTCTTACATTGCTACTACTCTCGGCTGCGACGCACACAGACATGGCGCTCCAAGGGGGCCACTAAGCACGTTCCCTGCCACGTATCTGCACCCAGGGGAGACCCCCTCTCCCCTGTCTGCACGCCTGTCTCGAAGCCCTACCTGCCGCCAGCTGAGCCTGCAGTCTGTACTATCGGGACAGCAACAGGGAGAGCTTCTGGTCGCCCTGCCCTGGCGTGCTAACGGCAGCATACTTGGGCCACACGTGGTCAAACGTCCACCGGTTACCTCGCTGCCATGCCCCTTCCGTGCTCCACTCGTCTACTGGTCCATCAGGGTCAGTATGGAGACACTCGGTCAGACGGTCACCAAAGGCCCTCTTATGGTACGGCGGGCTTAATACGCACCTCAGGAAGCAGATGAAGGTGTGCAGAGAGTACCGTACACCGGCGGTCTCGGCACACGACGACACACAGGCGCGTGGCCTTCCCAAAGCCTCCAGGTCCTATTGCCTACCGTAACAAGCACCTTGATCACATATTCTAAGCTGCACGTTGAACGAATATGCGCATATGCTGCGTCCAGGAGCAGCAAGGAATGCTCGGGCTTGGCGCGTGTGGTGACGCCTTTGCCGCTATGGGCCTACCGTACCAGCCTTGCAATGTCAAAAGGGACGTTATGACAGGCTGGTCTGGGCTGGTCGACCATGCTGTGCGCGTGTGCTGGGAACATGCCTGCCGTGATCAGCAAGTACGGCCGCGGACCGCATCCCAGTCAGGTCCTTAAGGTCTGCCGTATGGTGGTCATAGCGCACCGTCAGGGCCCTAGTACCAGAGGCTGCGTTGCCCAAACCACACGCTGGAGCGCCCCAGTTGGTTTGGCGCGAGAAAGTATGGTGGTACAAGGGCGACCAGGCGAGGGGCTGGGCAACAGGCCGCGGGCAGCATGACGGTGCGCACGAGAGCTGTGCCGACCTGTCCCGCGCCCAGCTCCCGCCCCACAGATCGGACGTCTGTTCTTCTCCTCCTCGTGTCGCCAGACCCACACAGCTCTGAACTAATACAAGTATAACTGGTTCACAGCAAATATGCATTACGCGTGCATGACTGATTGACGCGTTTGCCAATTTACCTCTACCTGCTCGGCGCGTTACGGGGTCGCCCGGTCCAGGGTTTTGAGGGGTTATGGGGGTAAAACAAGATGGTCAACCTGCAGGGCTAGCTTTGCTGCTCGGGCCCGAAAGCAGCAGCACTAGCCTAGGCACTCGACAAGAAGAAGAGGCAAACGTCCGCGCCTGTGCCTGCCATGTCCTCAACCTTACACAAGATGAAGAAGAAGTAGTATCGCTTGCAGATGTTGACATCTACGAGTTACTGGGCACGCTGGCGGAGGCGCATGCGACCGAGGCCAGCTCGGGGACTGGAGCCTCGGTCGTTGACACCAGGCCCGGTCGTCTGGGACCCAGTGCAGTAGACGTTGACCAGGCATCTCGCGCGGGCCAGCTGTCGATCGCGCGGACGCAGCCCGGCACTATCATCGCCGAAAGCCTGGTAAGGCTGCCCGGCCCACGTCATGCCAGCACAGGGTGGCACGGGGTCGGCAGGGCGAGCGTGCTCATTACGGAGCTCACAACACCCTAGACCTCTGACTGAGGCTTACAGCGCACCACTCCTGTGCTGCTTTGGTAGCACGTGGGTTGGGCTTCCTCCACACTCCTGTGGGCGCTCTTTGAGGCCCCACCACCCCTTTCCCCGCAGGCGAACTTCTCGTCGCTTCGCGCCAATGCCTGCGTGATCTCCGGCAAGTGGATGTACGAGGCCACGGTGTGCACGGCGGGGATACAGCAGATCGGCTGGGCCACGCTGCAGTGCCCCTTCACCTCGGTGCGTTACGGTGGCGTCTGGGCTCGCAGGGGCTGCGCGGTGTAACGCTCAACGGTGGCACCATTGGATGCGGCCCAGCCCTGCAGCTGGCCTGCCTGTGTAGACCACACTCCGGAAACAACACCAGGGTCGGGTGTATCACGGTGGGCAGTCCCTGGCCGTGCGGCTGTCAGCGCAGGTTATGGGCGTGCGATGCACCTGTTGGCTCCCATGCGCGTTATGGGGCCCTTAGCAATTCATCCGCAGCCCTGCACTCAGCCCACTCGCCGCATTTTTCTACTCTCTTCTTCGGACCCCGTAGGAGGAGGGCGTGGGCGACGCGCCCAACTCGTACGCCTACGACGGAAAGCGCGTCAAGAAGTGGCACGTCAAGTGCACCACCTACGGACAGTGAGTCTATTACTGGCCGGCAAACCGCCTACAGGCCCATACCAGCCCTTCCGCACCTTGTTCAACACCCATCGCCGTCCGTCCACGACTCCACGTTAATCCATCTTATGTATCCTGCGACCATCTTCCTGGGCCTCCCCTGAACCGCTCTAACCGTCACCCTCGCGCTCGCCCTCGTCCCTTACACCTCACCCTTCACCCCTCAACCCATGCAGGGCCTGGGCTGCCGGCGACGTGATCGGCGTGTGCCTGGACCTGGACCGCGGCGAGGCCTCCTTCCTGCGCAACGGCCGCCCCCTGGGCGTGGCCTTCACGGGCGTGCGCACACTGCAGCCGCACCTGGCCTACTTCCCGGCGGTCAGCCTGTCGTACGCAGAGCGGTGCGAGCTCAACTTCGGGGCGCAGCCGCTGCAGTTCCCCGTGGAGGGCTTCCTGCCCATGCAGGTGGGGTCAGGAGAGGAACGGAGCACTTGGCGGGAGGTGGCTAAGGAAAGTGGGTTAGCGCTGGGCAGTCGTGGGAGGGCGGGGCTGACAGTGGGGTGGGGATGGGGGCCTTCCAGCCCACGCCACTGAAGATTCGTGAAGCTGCAGGTTTCACTTGGTGCAGAAGCGAAGGGAAGGCAGGAGGGGGTTCATGGCTGCCATGGTAAATTAGCCATGCGTGCGATTCCGCATGGGGTTGGGGGTCTGCCCCCTGCAGGTAGGGGGCCCGGGGTACTGGGGAGTGGTGGATCGGGGACAAAGCTCCAGAAAGGAGAGTAGGATGAGGGCATACGGGGAAGGAGTGTGGCAAGCTGTATGCACATCGAACGCTGCTGTTCCATCGCATAAGCCAGGCAACGGTGACGCCACAAGGCTTCATGGGGCAGCTGGGGACGGAGGGGTCACAGCCTACGATCACGTGGCGTCACGAGGTTTAGTGGTGTTGGTGTCCTTTGCCACAGCACCTACAGCATGCCGTTGACGCACGTAGCACCCGCGCGTGCACCCCGCAGGCTCCTCCGCCCCCGGAGGACCTGGCTGCCGCCTCCTACCTGGTGTCCTGCCTGGAGCGCTTCGCCACGTGCGTGCACCCACACGACTCCACCACCACCACCAGCGCCACCAGCACCACCAGCAAAGACACGGAGGGGCTCGGCAGCCGGGGCCCAGCTGTGGCGGTGACGGCGGTGGGGGCGCTGGGGCCGCCGCTGCCCAGCCGCCGGGGCCGCGTCTCGGAGCCCGGCAGCGGCGGCGGCGGGCCCTCCTTCTCCGTGCCGTGGGAGGACTGGCTGCTGCTGGGCTCCGTCATCCTCGACCAGCTGGCACCCCACCTGCTGGAGCCCCACATCACCTCCGCCTGCCTCATACCCATGCTCATGCGCCTGGCATCCCCTTCATCCTCCTCTCCACACCACCACAGCCAACACGGGCCGTCTCGTCCCCACGCGGCCGCGTCGCCAGCCCCCGGCTCCGGCCCTGCCTCCCCCGCCGCGCTAAGCCACGTGCTGCAGCTGCTGGAGCTGGTCCTGGAGCCGCAGATGCTGTCGGTTGTGGCCACAACCATTATGGAGGCGCTGTCCCGCCGCTGCGTCAGCGCCGCGCTGGTTCCGGAGCAATTCCCCACCTCGGGCTCGTACCACTACCTGGCCCTGGCCGTGGCGCTGGCGTCGCGACCCACGGTTCGCTCCCTGTGGCTTAAGCACCCCAATGCCTGGCAGGCGCTGGAGGGGTTCCTGACGCGCAAGGGGCCCAGCCCGGACGACCTGAAGCAGCTGCTGCCGCACGTGTGGTGGCGGGGGTGTGCAGAGGGCTCCCCTGACAGGGAGCTCATGCGGGGCGCTCTGCAGGCACTCAGCGCGGCTATTGCGCGCGTGGAGGACAAGCAGTACGAGCTGCTGGCGTGCCTGCTGGGCTGCACCACAAGCGGGGAGGCGCCCGGCGCGGGCGGGAGCCGGGGCGGGGGCACGGCCAGTGGGGGGAGCAGCAGCGGCGGCGGCGGCGGCGGGGAAGGGAGGGAGGACGCACTGGTGGAGTTCCTGCGGTACCTTGTGCAGAGGAACCGGGGGGCCAGCAGGGACATACCGCCGCCGGGGCTGTCGGGTGAGTGGGCGGGGGCGTGGGGACGCATGAAGATGGGGTGGGTGCCTCTGGGCCGGCGTGGGAGCGTGGGGGCCTGTAGGCCGGGGCATGTGGGTAGATGCATTGCAGGCATCCTGCACGCCTGCCTGGACAGGACGTGTCCAGTACGCAGTGGACGTCTCCGGGTCGCTGAGCCTTAGGTGCCAGCTGCGAAGTTCCATGTGCCGCGTGTCAACGTGGGCATGACTTGGACCCACAACCCGCGCCCCAATGCGGCCAACCCTTCCTGCTCCCCCAGACTCCACGGTGCTCATCTCCACCTACTTCGCGCTGGTGCGGCTGCTGCGGGTGGCGCTACCGCACTGCGACGCCTTCCCCGCGGGCTCCTTCTTCGTCAAGGTGAGGCCTTCAAGGCGTGCACAGAGCACATGGCGGCATGGGTGCAGGGTGCACACAGCTGCAGGATGGCGCATGGAAGAGGAGCACGGTGAGGCGTACACGTGGCCCAGTGGGGGGCACGGCCGCCTGTGGCTCTGTCCCTCCGTAGCGGTCGCTTGCAACCAGCTCCTTGAGAACCCAAACCCCTAAGACCGCCAGTCTGGATCCCCAGGTTCCACCAGCAATGCTAGATGCTACCACTTGGCGTTACCACCATCATGAAAACAACTTCCATCATTTCACGGCATGGATTTTACATAATCACCTGGCATCCCCTCCTCTTTCCAACTCCCAGACCGCCGTGTTCGCCGACATGGACCCCATCAACGCGCTGCCCCGCCTGGGCGGCATTGTTACGCACCTGTGCCGCGAGTGCCCCGTCACGGCGCCCGCCGAGCTGCAACCGCTGCACGTGCCCCCGCCTCCGCCACCCGCCTCCTCCTCCACGCCCTCCACCCCGTCCCCACCCTCCGTACCCCCGGGGGCTTGCGGCCCCACCAGCGGGGCCCAGGTTGCAGGTGGTGGTGGTGGTGGTGGTGGTGCGGCTGGTGGCGATGTGGACGGTGCGGTGGTGCGGCGTGTGCGGTGCGCGCCGTGGCTGCCGGCCACGCTGGTGGACCTGGCCATGGCGCTGTACGGCACCAAGGTCGGGGCCAGCGTGCGCATGGTGAGCGGGGGAGGAGTGGGAAGGCACAGAGTGCAGGGAGTATCAAGTACAGTGTAGGCAACGGGGAGAGGGGGTCAGGGGGGAACGAGAGAGGGGGGACAGCGTGAGCATGGTGAGCGGGGCGGGGCGCGCAGTTGGAAGGGGGGAGGGCCTTGAGCGGGAGAGTGGCAGGTTGGAATAGGAGGAAGGGGCTCGTGGGCGTGTGGGCGTGTGCACTGTCCTGGGGGTCAAATCCGGCTTCAGGGTACGGGGTAGTGAAGAGTCAGGGTGTGCTGGAGGGGTCTGCGGGTAATGGCCGGGATGCGTAGGCTGCGAATGCGACTGGAGGGGACTACTGGCATGGCTTACAGGTCAACCCTCTTGACGTCCCTGTCCCACCCGCTCCCCACCCCAGTCCCACAACCTGAACAACACGCTGGCTGCCAGCCTCGCGGGGCTGGAGGAGGTGGAGCGGCACCTGGCGCGCAACGCGGCAGCGGCGGCGGGCGGGGCAGCAGCAGCCCACCCTGCGGGCACCGCTGCCGCCGCGTCGTCGTACGCGTCGTACCTGGCCGAGGCGCGGGACTTCTTCCGGGAGGACATCGCCAGCAACATCCGCTTCGGGTGCCTGCTCAAGGTGGGGGCCCGGGGGGTCAGGACCGTGTGGGCGTACCACGCTGGGCATGTTAAAGAGCGCCACGTGTCACGTCGAGTGCATGGTCGCTTGCTTTACGACCGCTATTGGAGCCATGAGAGTGGGGGTCGGGGCGGTGTGCGTCGGCGGTTGGGAGCAGGTGCTTGCACAACGTATCCTTATGCCACATGGTACTGCGTGTCACGCGCAGGTGGTGTTCTTCAGCGGCTGGAAGCAGGAGGCGCGCCTCACGCTGGCCGCCTGGCAGTCGCGCCTGCTGGTGGCGGCGGCGGCGCTGCCCGGCCCGCTGCTGTCGTACGTGCCCACATGCTACCTGGATTGCGTGCTGGACACGCTCACCAGCGTACGGCAGCAGGCGGGCGAGGCGGCGGCGGGGCATGCGCTGCCGCCGGCGGCGGTGGCGCCCAGCGTGGCGCAGCTGAAGGCGCAGGTGGGGCAGGGCGGGGTGCATTCGGGCGGGCAGTGGTCCCAGGGGATATGCGTTTGGAGGGTAGACATTGGGAGGGAGACTTGGGAGGGATGCCCTTGCTATCTGGAAGGGGTGAAGTATGCCTACCAAGGTATATGCACGGTAACAACGGCATGAACGTGAGGGGAGCTGCAAGCCGAAGGCCTTTCCCCTGCTCAAGCCCCATGGCCGATGACGCACAGGATGACCACACCACGTCCGGCATACACCCTCCACCCCCTAGCTTAAAGAAGCGAACGGCTGTGTTATGCACGGGTGATAGTATGAGATTTGAAGCCGCGGGACTCGCGGGCATCCTGATCGCTTATATGCACCGGACTCAGCTACGACCGCCGTGGACTCCCAAGTCCATTTAGGCACATGCGCCTGCCAAGGGGCACACAAAGTTGCAGAACTGCCCGTCGCATCTCCTCAAACTCGTGCCGTATACACCCCTGTGTTTGATCCAGGGCGTGCTTCCCGACCTCATCGCGTCGCTGGTGGTGCTGCTGCACGAGCCGCGCATCTGCACCCCCGACGTCAAGGAGGGGCTGGTGGGGGTGCTGGGCGCGATGCTGGACAGCGGCGAGGCGCTGGCGGAGTTCGAGGCCAGCGAGGTGGCGCGGCGGAGGCTGGTGGGCGCGGCGGTGGCCGCCTTCGACACACGGCAGTGGCACCCCGTGTCGCAGGTGGGGATGCGCGCGCAGCGGGGGTTGGCGGACGACTTTGTCGGGGTCGCCGGGTTGTTTAAAAGCAAGGGAGCGGGGGAAGAGGAAGGGATGTAGAGTTGTGGTGTTGTGGGGCGCGGTGCGCAGGAGATGGTAAGGGCTGATGTGCGCTGTCTCAGGAGTCCTCTTTGTGAGAGGGCGGCACTCGCATCTGGTACCTCCATATGTGTCGAACCTGAAAGCCCAGGTGTTAGCAAGCCATTGTGTTACGCGGCCCTGCCATTGCCTGGACTTGCCATATGCCTTACGGCGCCGCTTGTATGCGCGCCTGACGCAGATCCTCCTGCGGCTGGTGCGCGGGGAAGGCTTCGGGGACGCGGCGCCCGGCAGCAAGGCGCCGTCATCGTCGGCTGCGTCCGGGCGGGCTGCGGCGGGAACAGCCAGCACCAGCAGCGGTAGTCCTGTGTTCCGACAGCTGCTGGTGGAGTGCCTGCGGCCTGCCGACGGCCCCGTGCAGCCCTTCCTCAACCGCCTCTTCAACATGACCAACTGGGCCACAAGCGAGTTTGCGGCGACAGGTGCGGAAGCGGGGCTCTTTGCGCCGCATGGACGGTGCGAAGTGCACAGGCTTCGGGAGTGTAGAGCACTTCACGGCATGGGCTCAACCGGCCGCAGCCTGCTTCCTCCGCACACGTAGACCGCGTGGCTTCCTCACAGCTTCCACTTCCTCGCACAGAGCGGCGCACAGAGGATGTCCACATAACCTACGCTCTGGGCGTGTACTGCACCTCACTGGCGTCCTCCACGTGCCTTGAACGTTTGGCCTCCCCGCCGCCCGCCGCACTTTGCGCTTCTTGCGACGAACGCACCTACCGCTGCCGCTGCCCCATCCCACCCCTGCAACCGCTACCTGCCGCCCCTCACCTCCTCCCTGCCCGTTCCCTGCCGCCCCCAGTTGCTGACCTGCACGACAACCGCAGCCGGCGGCACATCACGGAGCAGCAGCAGCAGTACCGCAAGGCCGGCATCGTGTTCGAGCTGGTGGTGGGTCTGCTGCGCCTCATGGAGTTCGCCGCCACGCACCTGGCGGAGGGAGCCTTCCTGGGCCGCACCTCCGCCGCCGGACTCAACCTCAACAGGTGGGGGCCGCGGGGCAACTGGTTACGTGTAACACGTCAATGCCCCGTGGGGCACCTCGTTACGTGTTACCGGCATACATGTACCAATTCTGCGATGCTTAGGCTGGCCCCGCCCTTCGCAGTAGCTGCTTCTGACCAGGCCAAGATGCGTCCGATCTCCCCAAATGACATAGTCTCAGCCAGCGCCATTCGTGCCCGCTGCCCTCTCGCGCCCAACAGCGTAATCCACCCGCGCTTCCCTCTTTCCAGCTTTCCGACGTCTTGCAACCACTTTCCTCCTCCCCCAGGCTGCTGGAGGTGGTGTCGTTCGTGCTGTCCCACTTCACAGAGGGCAGCGACGCGCGCCGCCTGACGGAGCTGCTCACTGTGCCGCCGCCGGGCGCGCCGCCGCCCCCGCCGCCGCCGCCTGCCGCGCCGCGGATGCCCATGGCGGGCCTGCCGCCGGGCGTGTTGCCGCCCGCGCCGCCGCCGCCGCCCCCGCCGCAGCCCATGAGCAGCACCGTACGCATGGAACGCACCATGCTCAGCGACAAGGTACGGAAGGCGGCGGTCCTGGCTCCTGTGGTGGGCGCACTGGTGGGCCTCTGGAGGAGCGCGAACGGGGAGGGCCAGGGTACGGCAGCTGCAGCAGGCGCGGGGCATGGCGGGGCAGCAGGGGCGGAGAAGGGTGTGCTGCTGGAGGCGTTGGTACGGCATTGGGACGCACACACGGATAGGCAGCTGTCGTACATTAAGGCGCTGGACTGGCGGGCGGCGCTGCCGGCGGCGGCGCCGGCGGCGCTGGAGGCGGGTGCAGCGTCGTTCGGTGAGCTGGTGGCGGCGGTGGAGACGTGGCGGAGGGAGCTGGCGGCGGCGGCGGCGGGCGGGGGCGCGGAGGGGTCGGGAGGTGCAGGTGGTGCGGATGAGGTGCCGGAGGAGCTGATGGACCCCATCACCATGGTGCTCATGACGGACCCCGTGGTGCTGCCGGACTCGCAGGTGGGGCCGGGGGAACGAGTTACTAGTAACATGGTGGGGCCGGGGGTGGGGCACAAGCACCGAAGGGTGTACCGTTCAGTGGGTGGGTGGGTGGGTGTGGAGTGAAACAGATGCAGTCTTTGGATCGGGTTCTGGGATGGCGGCGCTCAGGGTAGCGCCACGATTGGTTGTGCTCCGGAGAGTGGTGCCAACTTTTGTCAGGGACGCTTGCGGGTGGGTGGGGTGGTGCCAACTTTTGTCAGGGACGCTTGCGGGTGGGTGGGGTGGGGTGGTGAACGGGTAGCGGGCGGCGGCATGTTTGTGCCCTGGGCAGGGATCTGTGCCTGTTGCCAAGGTGTCCATGCAGGCCTTTGGGCTGTGCAGAGGTGTGCCCCTGACCGGCTCGTAACCCGCCTTTCTTCCCCGCTGCAGATGACCGTGGACCGGGCCACCATCGAGCGGCACTTCCTGACCAGCCAGACCGACCCCTTCTCCCGCACGCCGCTGGCGCTGGACGGCGTGAGGCCCAACGCGGAGCTGCAGCAGCGGGCGCAGGAGTGGCTGCGGAGCAGGGGCAGGGCGTGAGGGGCGTCATGCGGGAATGGCAGGCCAGGGCGCGGGAAGGCGACTGCACAAGGGTGGGATATGGTGGTGGAGCGGTGTGGTTGGGGAGAAAGCAGTGTAGCGACGATGCATGGCCTCTTGTGCAGTGGTGACGGTTTTAAGCGGAGGCGTTGGGCCTGGAAGGCCCCCCATTGACTCACTGGTTTACCTGCGGTTGCGGTGTTGGGTTGAGAGGGCAGCGGTGGATAAACATGTGAGAGTTTGCGTTGAGCATTCCTCAGCCGCCAATGAGGCTCGGCATGAGCCCCGGCGGCCAAGGCGTGTGCAGAAAGGGGCAGCTACCGTATCCTGCTTGGTGTGGCACTCGGTGTAGGTCAAAGGGTGGCACGAAGTGGTTGAGTTTGTGTTTCTGCTGAGACGCCTCAGGTTAGGACCTATGCACAGGTTGGGCGGCCCGCATATGGCTGGGCAGGAGGATATTATTTGCTGGGCAGGGGGTGCAAAAGGCACCACTTGAGATTTGCAGCGTTGCAGGAACGTTCGGGGGGTTCTCGTGGACTCGTGGAACCTGTTGGGCAAGGTGGATGTGCTGGGGTACTTGTGTCACTTGATGCACTGTTGCTCCCAGTCTAGGAGGATGCCATTGGTGCGCATAAGCGGACGGGTCCATATGGGGTACAGCGAAGGCTACGAGTTGCGCCCGGGAGGTCGTCAAGGCACGCTGGGAACGTGCGAAGTGGTTTAACGGCGTTCGGTTCGGGAGCACCCAACAGGGAAGTTGCAGTGTGACTTGGTCAAAATTGCCCACTCTTCTGAAACACAAGTATAAGCAGATGGCAAACGGTGTCGTGGCTTTACTCCACAGGTCACGCTCGATAGCGAACTGCGGGCAGCGTATACCCGAGTCAGTATTATAACAGTTAGGGGGTCGAGAAGCATTCAAAATAGTGGTATGCAATGTTTCCTTGTAGCTTTCACCAATAACGCTCAGTGCTTGATGGTTGTAGAGCTTTTGCTGACACTGCGCACGATCTGCAATTGGGGCAACTTCCTGCAGCCTTGGCTAGGTGTAGGCACATAGGACATAATCAAGTGTTGTCCTGGTGCACATTACTGCTTAGGATCCGCAGCTCATTGTGGAAAGGGCACAGGCCTGCCCAACCAGCTGCGTTTCATCCCTTTGGAACCTAAGTCAGTGCCCCAGCATCAAAGCGTCAGCCATACAGATGCAGGTCTTCAAGAACCAGCCTGCCAGCTCGCGGATGGCAGCCGGGAGCAGGCGCGCGAGCGTTCGGCAACCCCGCCATGCCGGCGCGAGCGTTATCGCGCAAGCGACCCGCCTGCCCCCTGACGCTCCCAAGGACGAGAAGCAGGGAGGCAGGGAGTGGCTTGGGACAATCCTGTCTCGCTTCGGGCCTGTCAAGGACAAGTCTGTGAACACCACTGTTCTTGAGTTTGAGAAGCCCCTTCTGGAGCTGGATAAGCGCATCAAGGAGGTACGCCGTGCGGCAGAGCGGCTGCCAATTGCTCCTAAACATCTGGATGCCGACCCAGGACTGTGTCGCGCAGGTCCGTAAGGTTGCCGAGGAGAACGGTGTCGATGTGAGCGCCTCCATCGCCGAGCTTGAGGGGCGCGCTCGTCAGGTACGCCCTTATTCATTTTTTCAAATTTGCTGCGATATAATGTCGACCCGTCTGGGTGCTGAAGTAAGCCTTCTTCCCTCGCAGCTGAGGAAGGAGACCTACAGCAGGCTCACTCCGGTGCAGCGCCTGCAAGTCGCGCGCCACCCCAACCGCCCTACCTGCCTGGACATCATCCTTAACATCACGGATAAGTTCGTGGAGCTGCACGGTGATCGCGCCGGTCTGGACGACCCCGCTATTGTGTGCGGTATCGGCAGCATCAACGGCACCCCGTTCATGATGATCGGCCACCAGAAGGGCCGCAACACCAAGGTGCGATCAGCGGGGTTACTTCAACCTCCGAGATGTATGGGGTGTCCATAGAAAGGGTTTCGACCAACGGGAGGCGTGCAACGCACACGGCAGGGTCGGCAAGGGTGCCAGCGGGTGTGCAGGTGCCTGGGGCGGTGCGCCACAGGGACACAACCTCTACCTAGCTGCCCCCAGCTTCATCATCCCAGACAGTTAACACAGGCAAAGACGTGTTCACGCCTTGTCGCCACCGCCTGCAACGCACGGTGCCTTCTCCCCTGCCGGCGCGTGTACCGGTCAACGCTCAACGCCCGCAGTGCTCACGCTTGCCTCTCTGCACGGGCTATCCATCCTGATTCCTGCAGCGGCATCGCCACGCAACGCTCCGAAGTCCGCTTACGCCCCACAAGGCTCATCCACCCCTGAACCACATCCACACCCTGCGCTCCCCTCCGCAGGAGAACATCCGCCGCAACTTCGGCATGCCGCAGCCCAACGGCTACCGCAAGGCGATGCGCTTCATGCGCCACGCCGACAAGTTCGGGCTGCCCATCATCACCTTCGTGGACACGCCCGGAGCCTACGCCGGCAAGACCGCGGAGGAGCTGGGCCAGGTGGGCTGTGGGCTGTGGCACGGGGGCGTGGGTGGGGACACTCGTGAAGACGAGGGAACCATGTAAGGCGTGGGCGGGGAGGAGAGAGGCTTGGAGTTCAGGGATAACATTGCGGGCGTGTGCCCACCAGGGCCGCTGAGCAGCAGTGGTCAGGCACGGTGGGAAGCAGAAGCTCCTCCGTTAGTTATGCTGTACTCCGGAAGCACCTGGCTGTGAGGGTGCACAGCGGGGCGGTGGTCCATGGATTGGGAGCGGCAGGGTTGGGTGGGGGCTTCCGTGAGGAAGGTTGCCGTTAGGGGCCTTCAGGGCCTGTTAGCAAGTCCTAACATGATTTGAGCCTGAATGGGGCGCAAATACGACGTAACTGCGGTCGTGATCAGCTGCGTTTGTGTGAAACCCTGGCGGCTTATTGCCTGCTGTCCCCACTGCAGCAAGGGCCCCCTTAGGACACACGCAGCCCGGTGCTCCTCGGCCAGTCTTCCTCACCCCTGCCCCATTCGCGCATACCCGTCCAGGGTGAGGCCATCGCTTACAACCTGCGCGAGATGTTCGGCATCCGCGTGCCCATCATCAGTGTGGTGATCGGCGAGGGCGGCAGCGGCGGTGCGCTGGCCATCGGCTGCGCCAACCGCAACCTCATCATGCAGAACGCCGTGTACTACGTGGCGTCCCCCGAGGCGTGCGCCGCTATTCTGTGGAAGAGCCGCGGGGCAGCTGGCGAGGTGAGGGGCGGGGTGATGTGGGCTGGCGGGGTGGTTGTGTAAGGGCGGGGTCTTTGGGAATACGGCACTGGCGGGTTGCGTGGGTGGGGGAGGGGGTGTCAGGCGCGGGCGTGGGGTACGTAGGGTGGCATACGAGGTGAGCAAGGCTTGCACGGCCTGGTGTTGCATGTCAAGGTGTAGTGACCGCAGGTTGCTTTGGATATCGGACGAGGGCCCTCGGTGAAAAGGCAACGGCCGTGCGGTACACGGAATACGCACCCACGCACAGAGTACAAAAAGAATGCAGGCCATGCGACAAGGAGCACATGCCCATACTCACAAGATTCTGGAACGGCGGGCTACCGGGATAAGAAGGTCGAAATTGCGGGAACCGCTCGACAAAACAGCTCATGGCCGCGCACTGCTGCGTTCCGAGCGTGTATGCTGCCAAGGGGGTCGGCTCTGGCCCGGCCAGGCATGCGTCTGTAACCAACGGGAGGAGCGCCATAGGTGCCTTTCAGCCTGTGGACTACGTGATGAAGTGTTTCCTCTCTTCCCAAGTCTCATGTTTTCAAAGTGTGCCGGTGTCCCAGTTGCCCATGGAGCTCTGTCGGGCCACTGCCGTTTGCACGCCGTAACGCCGTCGGCGTCGCTGCGAGCTGCCAGCCACCTGACCTCTCCTTTCAACCTCCCACTGCCCCCAGGCCACCGAGGCGCTGCGCATCACGTCCCAGGAGCTGGTCAAGTTCGGCGTCATGGACGACATCGTGCCGGAGCCCCTGGGCGGCGCGCACTCGGACCCGCCCGCCGCCTTCCCCCTCATCAAGGAGTCCATCCTCAAGACATATGCCGAGTGAGCAGCAGCACGTGTCCGGGGAAAAGCCTCGCACAGTCACTGATTCTAGGCAATAGTGCATGGCGGGAGGGGAGCACCAGCGGCGTCTAAAAGCACGCGTTTGAAACGTTTCGGCGATGTGTTCCATGCGGTGCTGGGGCTGTCCCACGTGTGCCCTTCCCTTGCCCCTCCCTGGCCCCCAGTTGTTTGACAAACAGCAACCACGCACATTGCAAACCCACCGCACCCACCGCGCCCTACTGCACCTGGCCCCTCCTGCGCAGGTACGCCAACATGAGCGAGGCGGAGATCAAGCTGGACCGCTACGCCAAGTTCCGCAAGCTGGGCATGTTCCAGGAGTACGTGGTCAAGGGAGGGGACTGGCGCGGGGCGGCGGCGGAGCGCTCGGCGGTGAGTCGGCGCGTGCCTGCAGTGTGAAGGGGGGTTGACCTTGGTGCAAGATACCGTAGGGAGCCGGAGTTGCCCCTTGCCCTTCAATGGGCTCCCCGCGGTGGCGGCTCCGTGCGCCCCCTTCACGCCTCCTCCAACAGGTGGCATGGGGGTGGTGCAAGCGGCCAGGACCTCGGGGTCGAGTGGAGGGGAAGGTGGCAGAATCTATGTGACGTAACGGGAGCGCTGAGCAGCGCATACGGGCACACGAAGTAGTTGGCGCCGCACCACCAGGTCCAATGCCAGACGCTGCTTGCACTCCCATGACTCCGCCTGGCTGTCGTAACCTCAATACTCTCCAACTCACTCAAGTGTGCACCGTTTCGGACCCCCGAACTACATCTGTCCCCGTGTCACCTGGCCCTCGCTCTCCTCCCCTGTCGTGCCCTTGCCCTCCTGTCACTTGACCCTCGCCCCCCTTCCCCATGTCGCCCCCCAGGCCTCCGGCGCGCTGACCAAGGCCGGCACGTGGGCCGCCAGCGAGGCGGAGGCGCGCTACATCGAGCAGCTGGTGGACGCCGACGAGAAGTGGGAGGCGCTGCTGGCGGAGGGCGCGGAGTGGCTCAACAAGCCCGTGCAGCCGCCGGGCCTGGGCCGGTCAGGTGCGTGCGGGGGACCGTGAAAGCAGTAGCAGGGGCAGGGGCGAGGCGCTGTTGGTATTGATGGCGCGTTGGGAGTCGGCGGGGTCCCTGTGCCTGCGCTGTGGAGCCCAGCGTGCCCCCCGCGAGGTCATAGTGGGCTGCCCCTTGCCTTGGCCCGGTTGCGTGCGGATGACGCAGTCGTGCTTGCCTGGTGCCCTGATCTCTTGCACCCACATGTGCCCCTGCCCGCACCTCCCCGTCCAGGCATCATGGACGTGGCCGTGAGCATGGTGGAGGCGCGGCGGCGGCAGCAGGAGGCGCTGGGCTACATGACGCCCTCCACCTCGCCCGTCGTCAACGCCACCGCCTCGGCCTGAAGCAGGACCGCAGCAGCAGGGGCAGGAGCAGCCACAGGGGGGTAGCAGGAGGCGGGGTGACGGCAGCAGGAGCATTATGGCTGCGGCAGCAAGTTACGTAGTGCGCGTTTGCGGCAGGAGCAGCTCCGCAGGACTGCTCACGGACGCGGCGGTACTGTTGGGGCACGTGCTGGCGGCAGCTGGTAGTATACCTAACGCTGCTGTGGGGAGGTGTGGCCGCAAGGGATATGGGAAGGGGATGTACTAGGGAGGGGACAATGTGAGATCAAGTTGCTGACTGGTTGCACCTCATTTGGGAAGCTCTGTGCATTATCAATGAACGAAGCATTGCAGTGGTCGCAGGACTAAGGGGTGCCTCGCGCCGGTCAGGCAGCACAAGGTGTCAGGGGCTGCGATGCAGGTACAGCCGCGCGCTGGCTGACACCCCTGCAGCCTGGCTGCGCATGGGGCTGGCAAATGCCAGGGCTTCTGGCAAGTCGCAGGATGTCATATGCTCGCCTCGGCGCATATGATCGCGAGTCTACCCCTGTCTGGAGGACCCGTTGCACTGGCGGCGGAGTGCGGCTGCGTGGTTTGCGTGGGGTCAGCTCGGCGTTTCTCGTGTGTCGTGATTGCGGATGCGGGAAATGAACAGGTTTTGTCGGTGTTCGTGGATGGTGCGTGTTGTACGAAGGTGACGTACTCGCTTTGGAAGATTTTTGACAGGCATGAGGTGTGCTCTGGCCTGTGAGCAACCAGCGTCCCTGGGTTGCTGGCTGTGGCGTGACTTTACTGTGTGCCAACGGTCACCGTTCACCGAGCAAACGAAGAGTATCAAAGGCCGCTGGAAGCTGCAGAGCGTGACAAGGATGGCTGGGGCTGTCGTGCCCTCGCCATTGCTCATTTTGTGCGCAGTGCCTGGGTGGCTGGGAACCTTTGTAAGCTTGTACAATTATACCCTTGTACGGCTTATCTGTGGCAACATGACACAGCAGCTTACCGTAAGCTTACCACAGTCAGTTTACCACTTCTACTCTAGAAGCAGTAAAACACGTCGGA
Organism: Chlamydomonas sp. KOR1; assembly: GCA_036984285.1. Taxonomy (NCBI): domain Eukaryota; kingdom Viridiplantae; phylum Chlorophyta; class Chlorophyceae; order Chlamydomonadales; family Chlamydomonadaceae; genus Chlamydomonas; species Chlamydomonas sp. KOR1. The sequence continues at coordinate 47,378 of BQMZ01000310.1, read as the reverse complement.
AGCTTATTTTTTTGGCTTGCTTCCTTGGACTCAGCGAGATAGTTCAGCCCAGTCGAACCCGGCTTGCATACAACGACAATGGGCCACTTGGGTCCACCACCTCTCTGTCTCTTCTTTCTAAGCGGGGGTTATGACTTTCAAAACGAGACCACGTAATCATACGCCGAAGCAGGCAGCAGGGGCCCCCCCTGCGTGAGCGTTGGAGCTGGTGGGAGTCCATTCCATGGCTCTCATGATATCTACGGAGCACCACGCTTAGGCACGTTGGCATCGATGAGGCGCACATGCAATCAGGTGCGTTCACGGCGCATGGCAATAGCAGATGCCAAAAAAAAGGCGCAAGGGCTGGCATGGGAGTCCTTGACCGGTGCATGCAGCTGTACGGGAGAACCGATTGTTCGTGCGTTCAAACCAAATTCTGCGCAGTCAACTTGCTACAATTTACAAACCTGCGGGACAACAGACATGGCGCTGTCCTCTTGTGTGCGACCCACGTTCCTGGGGAATGTCGTCGACAGGGACAACAGGGACGTTGAGCCAGCGCGTCCAGCCGCCACATCAACAAGCCGCCATAGAAGCGTCTAGAGGAGCAGCCGACGGGAAGCGCCTGTTGCTGTAAGAAGCGGTGAGTCCTCCGGCACTCCGGCATCGTAAGTGCTTTGGACGCTGCCTTGGACGCCGCTAGCGAGGCTGCGTTGTCAGGCGCTTTGCTGGCATACAGAAGCATGATCAGAAATATAAACATGAAAGTGGTTGCCTGAATACAGGTGCGCGGTGAGACCTAGGACGTCTCAGCTCAGGTCGGTAGTTGCAGGGGACGTGCCTTTTTGCCGCCTTGGCCGAAACACCTTGGTCGGAGCACCTCACGCATACTCGATAGACGCAGAAATGCATTAAAGACCTATGGCTATACCTTAATGCGAGAGCGCTTTGTGGTAGCTTCAAGCAAGCTTTTGACCAGGTGCCACCAGGGGAGCTCCCTTGCTTGCCGCGATACACATGATATGCAGGGCCGTCAGTGCATTGATCTTGAACCCTAATCCCTTTCGTTGGCTCGTGCAACTTACACATACAGCAGGGCTCCCAGGCGCAGAGGGACAGAGGCAGCAGGCAGCTGAGGGGGTTCTCGCACGCGCCAATGGCACGCACAGCGCTGGAGCCCCTGCAGTCGGAGCTGCGGGAGATCAAGGATATAATACAGGTGGGGTGTTCTGACTTGGACGTGGCAAATGGGGGCCGCGCCGATGGTACTGGAACACTGCTGCCTGTTTGCTGCTGCTGGGTGCGTACATACTGCTGCTTTGCTGCTGCCGCGGGTGCATGGCGCATCAAGGAAACCCGCGAAGATCTGCCGGGCCACCAACATTCGCCCCACACCATCTTTCCCTGTACCGCAGGCGCGCCTTGACGGCCTGGGCTCTGTGGCCGGCACAACAGCGGTAAAACAGCTGGCAACCGTTGTACCTGCGCCATCACAGCCCAGCCGCTGCTGGGGTGCCGGCCGCCCAAAGGCCACCATTGAACCCGGGGCGTGACGTCGTTGCAAAGATGGAATTCCTTACAAGGAGGAGGTGAGGTGTGCGTGCATATGCAGTACGGTAGTGCCAGTTCTGGGCCAGTGACGCCAGGGTGGTGCAGGGTGGTCAAGGTCGGTGGCCCGGGGGCCGGCGGGTGTTGCCGTCACCAATTGCATGCGGACCAGGCATGACTGCGTGGGGCCGCAACAGTACAACATACACGGCCACCGGCATGGCCACAAACCACTGTCAGTCGAAACTGGTCATGCACGGCAATGTGATCGGGCGCATGGCCACCCTGTGCCACCATGCCATGCCTGACAGCGGCAGCGTGGTGTTGCAGCAGCGTGAAGGAGTAAGGGGTGCGATGTGCAGTAATCCAGGAGCAGTGTATTGTAGATACTGGTCTGTTGTGGGTTTGGTGGCAGGCCGGGTTGCTATTGCGCATTAAGTCGCCGGGAGCAAGCACGCCCTGTGTACGTTGCGGGGTATCTCCACCGTACTTTCCCTGCCTCGACATTGTTGCCCTGCCTACCTGCCACACGCTGCAGCTGCGTGTCCTCGATGTGTACCGGTATACAGCATGGCCTTGCCATTACAGCCACATAGTGTGCAGCGCACACAGACACTGGTTTAAATGCCAATGGCTGACCCACATAACACATATCTACTAGACGGAGCTGTAATCGCTTGCTTGCCCTACACACACAGGTCGAAGGCGCACCGATTGAAGGCGGTGCTGGGGGCTGATCAGGGGGCGCTCAAGGTCCTCCACCATGCAGGAGCCAAAACCGACGGCATTGACGTGAGTTGGTTGAATGCACGCGCATGTGCACACCTCGCCGAGGGAGTTGACAGCGGCCAACCGAAGAGCTCTACAAATATACGGTTGACTAAAATCTGCGCGCCCAATTTGAGCTGTTGCGTCGTCTATGCCAACCTCGACCTGCGTGTACCTGCCCAGCGTCATTTTCATGTTGTCCTTGCACCCTGCTGTAGCCACGTGGCTGGGGTAGCTTGTGGGGTGTCGACCCCCCTAACTGCAAACCCACCCCCTTACGTCACCCACTCCACACGGCGCCTGCCTTGGTGGTAACCAGTACTGTTGTTACGTGTACACGTATTTCTCACTAGTAACTTCGGACTGTGCTTGCACCTTGCAGTAGGACGGCGAAACACTGCTGCAGTGCACAGAGAGCTGCATGCCGTGGACGAGGGATGAGAACCACACGTGGGTGGTGGGCATGGCGGCGAGGCCCTCGGCACAGGCCGGAGGGCGTTGCAAAGCGGGAGCAATGGAGCATTGTGGCATACCTTGTCGGGGGGGAAGGGGCAAGTTGGAGTGGCGCTCCTCATGACAGGCGTCTGCCACGCCACGGCTAGGCAGGCAAGTCTGTGAGCGCGGGTGGGAGCTGGCGTGGATGCGTCTCCCTTGTCACGTGCAATAGGTTCATTGCGGAAGAGGAGCAGGAATAGTTGCGGCTGCCTGTCATACTGGTGCAAAGAGCAGGCTCTGTGTACGTGCTGCTATGTGCTGCCTCATGTCGGGCGGCGGCCCCAAGGCTGCACGCGGCACTCCCTCGAGAAGGGCGCTTGGTGCTTGCTGTAAGCTTTTAATGCGAGCTTCGATGTTGCGGCGTTGAAGTTTTGTGATGGCGAGAGAGCGGGACCGGCAGTAGATATAATCTCTTCGCCGTGTGGTCGATATATCACATTCCACTAATACTATTTTTGATCATATTTCGTTTGCATTGGTAGGTTGGTAAAAACCAACCGTGCAGAAATTCTTCCTGTCCCGAAGGAGCAGGAAAGGGGGATGGAATGTAGTTTTCAACCAGCAATAGTCGTGACTCGGTTAAGCCTCACAGTCTACGACATCGCCCCAAGCGCAAAGATAGCTTTCGCCAAAGATCCAGACCTCCGACAGCCTCCAGCCCATTTGCATAAGCGTTACCGCCCGTCCAATGGTGGGCACCGTCGTTGCCATCCATCCCCTCCTATCGCATCCGTACCCACAGTCATGTAGCATTTAAAACGTGCACACATGTATATCACCATAGTTTTACATGGCACGTTGTCGGGACCCAAGGGTGGCCCCTCTTCACCGAGACCCACGAAGCTGGCAAAGACAAATATACCAGAAAACGCCATAGATTGTAGGTGCAATATATCAAACAACGACCCTCTCCAGTCAGAGCGATGTCTTGCCACCGACCCTGACACTGTCACTGACAGTTCCGCGCCAGCGACGTCCCTTGCATGTCTCCCCCACTAACCCTACTAACCCCACGAACCTGGGCCACACACCGCACATTCATGCTCGCAACCGATGACGCACCCATGAGACATGCATGCACCAGCATCCTCGAAGCGAAGCTCAACAGTATGATCGAAAGTACTGCTTGCTAGGAGCGCAGGAACACGCCATGGCGCGCGCGTACCGTACCATCTCCCCTGGTACCATACGGTACTGCCGTGCCTGCCGTACGAGACATACACCCCTCGCAGTGCCCAACGCGTTGCCTGCGGGCCGCGTCCCTGCTGTTCAGCCTGGACGCGCCACGCCACCCAATTATCAAGCCGCCCACGCCCTACAGCCTTCTGTAGCAATCGCGTTACACAGCGGCAGTGCGCTTTCCATGACAACGATACTAGCCACATGTTTGCCCGCACCACCTCGATATCTGCTGTCTAGTCGTCGTGATTGTTCATCAAACCTCACACTCAGACACCTTGGTCATCCGCGCTGCCGCAGCTGTCGCCACGCTGCTCTGCTGGGAACCATGCGCAGCGGAGTCACTCAGCTCCCGTCGGACGCACTTTGTCCCCAACTACCCATCGTCGCCAACGCCGCGCAGCTCTGCAGAGCGCCATATCTTTGTCTACACACTAGCGTTGTGTAGCACCGCACACAGTCAATTGCTGGCCATCGCCCCGGCGAGATAGCGTGCTGCTGTACCCGTGTGGCAACGCACCACAGTGCACCGACCCTACCTGGGCACTGCAGCCACTGCCGCTGGTTGCTCCCGCCAACTGCGGCTATCCAGCCCCACGGCCGCACCACTGTCTCGCACTCAGGCCTGGAAAGTGCCATATGTGTACGACATGTGCGCATGGTAGAGTATACACGCCCATCCTGAAGCCTGGTAACAGCGCATCGATCCTTAAGGGGCCCCCCCCCGCCGCTGGCAGCCCCAGCGCCACCTGGCGCCGCGGCCCCCCTTTCAATTAAGGCGGCGCCACATGCCATAGCGTTTGTACAGTGTGAGCGAATGCCCACTCCTACCCTGGTTTCCACGCAGCCGCCCTATCCTAACGGTTTTCCACGCACGCAGCGAACAGCACACAGTACGCAGTCCTGCAACACTGCCCCGATTAAGTCCGAACGGTGCATAGCCAGGTCCGCAGCTCCACACCGCCAGTGTGGCTCTCAGGCGAGGTCATGACGCTTGTGACCCACGTGCCTCCCAGCCGACCAATCGCCCACCTGGAGGCCGCGAAGCCCTGGGACAGTCAGCCTAGAATGCATGCTGCACTGCAAGGCACTGCTCTATGGCATAGAATCAGGTCCGTTTCACTTCGCGGCCACTTCTGCAGCCATGCACCCTGAGTCGGCATGCTCCCAGTCATGCCAACAACTCTCAGCGCAAGCGTGCGCACAGCAGTTGCTGCCGCCCCACACCTCTCGCTGCTGCCCTGTTCCCTGCCTCTGTACCTAATACCGTTGTCCAATCCGTATCCATTCCACAAGACCACACCCCGCACCCACCTGCCCGCACCCCTGACTACTCCAGCCGCCGCATCTCCCCTCCCTCCACCTCCAGCCACCCGCCCAGGTAGCTCAGCTGCCGGTCCGCCTCCTCCACCCCCTCGTCCCCCGCCCCCACACCCGACGACAGCACCAGCCGCTGCAGCGCCGCCGCCACCGCCGCCATCTCCGTACCACCGTCGCCGTGTCCGCTGCCGTACACACCGCCGCCACCGTTGGCCTGCTCCTGCTGCTCCAGAGGCGGCAGCTCCGGGAAGGCCTGGCCGGTGGTGGCCTTCCGTTCATGGGCGTAGCGCAGCAGGGCGCACCAGTGGGGGTCGGTGGCCAGGATCTGAGGGCCCATGCCGCGGGGGTATCGGGTGAGTGTGGTATGGCAACCCAACAGCATGGACCTTGCGCCTTGCCAAGGGCCGTGTAGTCGGGGACGGCATGGACGCACGGCAGCCTGCCTATGCTATCGGACTGCAGCCGTACCTGCTATGATACTTGTTGCCGAACACTGTGCGTCTGCAGCGACCTTCGGGCGCCGTACGCACACGGCAATGCGGCCATGGTATGCTTACGGTAAGTGTGTTGTACCCCGTGCCCGTGCCCGTGCACACCGCCGCATTACAGCACGCTTTTGCACGGAGGCTCCATGGTGCTGGCCACCGGTCCCATAATCGGTGGGGCCGGTGGCTCGCATTACGAACGACAACTCACCTGCGCGTTGCCCGCCACCACCAACCAGACCGCCACCAGCAGCTGACCTTGGCAACAGGTCCGCCGCGCGTTCGCGCGCACTCGCTGCCATGCCCATCCGCCCCACCACTGTGCCTTCCCCGCACCTGCGCGTTGCCCACCACCACCAGCAGCGCCTGCGCCCGTGTGACCGCCACGTTGAAGCGCTTGGGGTTGGCCAGGAAGCCCAGGCGGTGCCGCGAGTCCAGCGCTAGGTGCTGCTGGTCGGAGCTGCGGGCAGGGCAAGACAGGGGAGGGCAAGAGGGGAGGCGTGATTGGGTTTGGGCAGGGGTGGCTGGGGCTGCCGGTCCAGCGCCAGGTGCTGCTGGTCGGAGCTGCGGGCAGCAGGAGCACGGGTGGTGAGGATGGCCCAAACAGCAGCAAAACCTGGTGCCGGTTCAGGTAGATAGCGGGGCCCATGCATCCCTGCAAGGCACGGGATGACAAGGGGAGGCACGGGATGACAATGCCGCGAGTCCAGGACTTGGTGCTGCTGCTCGAAGCTGGTGGCAGAGGGCGGGAGGGGCACAAAGAAACATGGTAACGCAGGGATGGAGGAAATTTAGGGGAGGCTTGAGTGGGCGCAGGGGTGAGAGGATGGGCGCATGGATACGAGCTGCTGATGCCGAGTACAAGAGTTGGGTGAGAAAGGCGCTACAGGGCGGGTTCGCTGGAGGACACCGATTGCAAGGGGGGCGACACCACAGCAACTGGCATCGGACAGGAGTGCCGAACAGGTTGTCTGCAAGCGCTGTGCACCCGCCCCCGCTGCCCAAAGTGGGCGGCCATGGGAACTCGCGTGAAACGCGAGAACACCAGGTGGCCATGGGGTCCATAGGCAGGGAGAGGGACAAACTCAGGACTGATGCACCGGACCAGGAGCAGCAGCAGTACCCAAGCTACATACCTGCATTCCCGGACCCTGCTGCCCGCCTCAGACCCTGCCTCAGACCCTGCCCTACCGTACGGTGGAGATAATGATGACCTTGCGCTCCTGGCCCTGGAACTCCTCCACGCTGCCCACCTGCCACGTGGCATGAAACAAGTGGCACATGTCATGTAGGCACGTGGCATGTGCACGTGGCATGTGCGGCAGGTTCCACCTGGTACAGGATTGTCGCCAGGCAGCACCCGTGTGCACGCACACAAACGGTGTGCACATAGCTAGTATGTCGGTTCCCAAGTCAGTGAGCGCTGCTGTGCTGTGCCATCACCTTGATGTTGCGGGCCACGTTGGCCAGCACCCTGCGGATCCGCTGGACCTGCGCGCACGCCGAGGCCATTCTGATTTAGCATTGAATCTAGTAACCACGAAGGCATTGTTACTTGATAGTCAGCATTCCCTTGCATTACAAGGGCAGTGCGCCCGCCCCTCCCCACAGGCAGCCACTGCACCTGTCGCTTTGTCCTCCCCCTTGTAAATCCAATGACGGAGCAACGCCTTCACACCCCCCCCCCCGCCCTCCTCCGGCCCCAGCAGTTACCTGCCGGCGGTAGGGCGAGATGATCCCGATGTCATCCGCCGTGACGCCCATGCCACGTGCCGTCAGCAGCTTGTCCACGTACGACTTGACCTGCGGAAATGCGACGGTGGCAGCCACCTTGTATCATAATACTGAGAGCGATGGCATCAGCGGACTAGAGTTGCTGCTGCTGCTGCTGCTGCCACAGCAGCATAGCGGCAAGTGGTTTGGGGGAGGCCTTGCGTACGACGGACGTACAGCCGTGAAGTCGCTTCGGGTGGCAGCAGGGCACCTCCCACACACATGTCCAGGTAGAGGCCCTGGCAAAATGGTCAGGCAGCAAGCCTTGCCGCCCAACGTTTAGGCGCAGTGTGCGCTGTGCCTTAATCATGCTAAGTGCTAACTAGCATCAGCAGACGGGCAGGCAGGCGTCAAGGCAGGCAGGAAGCAGGGGTAGCTCCATCCCATGTCAGACAATCGTGCCGTACCTGCTGTACCGTGCATTAGCGTTCGCCTGTCCTATCGTCTGCTTGACCCGAGGTTTAGCGTCACGCCCCGCACCTGCGCTATTTCCTCCACGTTGAACCACGAGGGGCTGGCCGCCTCCCGCATGTCCATGCCCACAATGTGGTGCACCACGATGGGCAGGCTGCGGGGCACGCCACGGGCGCGGGAGGGAGGGACGGGAGGGAGGGACGGGAGGGAGGGACGGGAGGGAGGGACGGGAGGGAGGGACGGGAGGGAGGGGTTTGCTGTGAGGTGCCTGTGTATTAGTGATTGATCAGAAAGGAGAAAGCTTGTACCACCACCCACTTGACTCAGCCAACCGCCGGGGGAAGGCACCGCCATGGGAGGCAACGGGGTGGAAGAGGGTGAGGGGCAATAGTGCATGAAAGCGTTGAACGAGAAGCTCTCCGCGAGTTGGGTAACGGTACTCGGCACACCGGCACTGGTGCAGGACAGAGGCCCAGGATGCCATGCATGTGACGCGTGCCATGTGACGCGTGCCACCAGGACGTCACCCACCTAGCTTGTGATGAGATCAAGTACCCGCAGAACAGCCCCCTCTCCTCTGCACCACGCCCTGTCTTCCTCGCTAAGCTACGCACAATAGTGTCACACCCTTGCGGGTGTGTCTAATCTTGCCTGTCCAACCCGCTTGACCTGAACTCTGCAGGTACTTAATCCGCACTCTGCATCTGCATCCTGCTGCACACGACCTTGCGCCCACGCCCCTGCGGCGCCGGCTCCCCTCTCGCACCCACCTGGGGTTGGGCAGGTGCTCCTTGCTCCACCTGTTGCGCACCACCGCGTGGGTTAAATCTGGGTTGGCCGCCGGGCGCAGCTCGCCGTGGTAGAAGGCGGCGTTGGGCACCTCCAGGATGGCGGGGTGCGAGCGGTAGTTGTCGCGAAGGCGGGTGATGAAGGTGGACAGGTAGGGCTGGGGAGGGAGGCACACAAAGGGGTAGAGTAGCGGCAGGAGAAGAGTAAGGTGGGAGTAGGCATAGGGCTAAGGGATAGGAAGGACGGTATGGACGGCGGGGCGTGGGGAACCTTGGGCTCGGGGAGATCAAAGCACGAACGAGCCACGGAGAGTCGGGGCTGAAGACGGACTCGTGGGCACTGGCTTGGCACCAAAAGGCCCACAAGGCAAGCGCACAGCTGCGCACCCCGTTGTCCCCGCCAACCCATGCGGCTGCTGGCACCCGCACCTCCTGCCCCTCCCGCCGCGCGTAGGGCGGTCCGGCCGCCAGTCGCTCCAGTAGCGAGGTGGCCATGCCGTGGCGCCGCGCGTGGGGCGACAGGATGACGGGGCCCAGCTGCTGCGGGTCACCTGGGGGGCGGGGAGGCAGGGGATTGAAGCAACGCGTAGCATGCAAGGGGTTCACACCGGGTAGCCAGTGCGTGGATGGCATTTTGGGCTTGTAAACGAGGCGTGCGGGCGCCGAGTGCGTGTGGGCTTGCTCCTCGCGTACCGGGCAGAAACGGAAACCGGAGGTTGCACCAGGCGGAAGCATGCAGCAGCCAGCCAGCATCTTCCAAAGGGCCACCCTTCCTGCACTGCCTCCCCACCCCTTCTGGCACCGCCACCCACCCGCCAGCACCACGCGTGTGCGCGGCCCCGCCAGCCCCGCCAGGCCCGCCAGCGCCAGCGGCTCCTCCGCGTGTCCCGCCTCGTCCATCAGCACGTGGCTGAAGCGGCCGGCAGGCACACCCACGTGGTACAGCTGGGGGCGGGGGGACGCAGGGGTTGGGGCGGGTGGCGGGTAATGCGGAGCTTAGGTGGAGACATAAGGTCAGCAGGCGTGGCCACTTGCAGCTTTTGAACCCCCATGCATGCCGCCTGCATTTGCCCTAGGCGAAGCGGCTGCTGGTGGCCCGCTTCCCATCACCATTCGTCGTGCGCCACGCACCGGGTGGACGGCCCAGCCCCAGTCTCTCCCGTCATTGCGACTGCAGCACAAGGGGCCATCACCACCCTGGCGCGCGCTTGTCATCCTAATATGTTTCTATCCCTGCCTCAGCCTCACGCACCACGGCGGCCAGGGCGCAGGTGGCCCAACCCAAGCTGCACCAAGCCGCACCGCTGTGTGCTCTGTTTCCCCTCACCCCTGCGTTCGCCCCTGGTTCCTAGCCTGTCCCTGCCTTCTGCCACCTGCCCTGCCAGATTGCAATCACTATGGCAGCTGTGGCGCAGGTAGGGGGTCGCGGTTAGCCACACAGCACGCATACTACACATGTGGGAGCGTACGACACGTGTCACACGCGTGCGACACGTGTCTGCCACCTGCCCATGTCCCCCTCACCATGGCGGCCGTGGCGCAGGTGGCCACCACCACCCTCAGTCGGGGGTCCGCCAGGCGGTCCGCGGAGGGCAGCTGGAAGGCGCCCACTCCGTCGTCCCAGTTGAGTTGCGGGGTGCCTTGCAGCGGCAGCATGTCCGAGGGGAGGTCCTCCAGGGGCCTGGGGTGGAGGGGGGAGGCCAAGGGGAAGGGACAGGTGAAAGAACAGGCGCGGTATGGCGCGTTCGTTGGTTGCTGCGTGAGCAAGCGCCTGTCCAGGATATGTGGGAGCGCATGCTCCGCAGGTGGCGAAGGATTAGCAGTGAGGCTTTGGCGCTGCTGTCCGTGGCGCGTGACGCACTTGACTGCTTTACCCACCTGGTGTAGGCGCACACGCGCATCATCTCGCTCAGCGGGCGGCCGCCACGCCGCAGCCTCTGGAACAGCTGGTCGGCCGCCGAGTTGGAGGGGGCTACCAGCAGCAGCGCCGAGGCAGGGTCGGTGCGGAGCACCTGGGTGGGCCCAGCAGGTCGTACGGTAAGTTCCGCTTCGCTTGGGATGGGCGCGAATGTATTCCGCTGTGTTGCGCTTCCACTACGTCCCTACTCAAGGGGATAATCTTGTCACAATGCACCGCTGCGCACCTGGACCGCCGCCTCCACCAGAGTCGACGTCTTGCCGGTGCCCGGGGGCCCGAAGATGATGTACGGCAGCGGCGCGTGCGCCCCCCGTAGCACCTCCCGCACCGCCAGCCGCTGCTCCGCGTTGAGTTTGACCACGTTGGTCCACGCGATGCGGGTGGGGGCTGAGCCCGGGGTGCGGGGCAGCAGGTCGGCATCCGGGCCGGCGAGGGGGAGGCCCGGCTGCTCGCGGGGCAGCTGCGGCGCCGCGGGGCTGCCAGGGAGCAGCAGCAGCGGGTTGAGGTCGCCGGCGGCGGTGCGGTTGAGCACGGCCTGACAGCAGGGATGGGTGGGACAGGGAGGCATTTTGATCAGTGGCAGGGATGGGTGGGACAGGGGGGCATTTTGATCAGTGGCAGGGATGGGTGGGACAGGGAGGCATTTTGATCAGTCTAAGTCCAAGCCTTGCGGTTGCCGACAGAGAGGCGCACATGCCTCTCTGTCGGCATTGCGTAGGAGGTCTCGGCTAAGACAATGGCGCCGTAGTCATAGCTCGGGGCTCAGGACCTTTACTGGAACCGCTCCATGACGCCGGCCACATTGCTGGGCTGTTGACTATGTGCATGATGCGGCACGGGCTCGGTACCGGTGCTGCACTCGTATCATCATGTGCCCACCTGCAGCCTGTTGAAGAGCGAGCGGTTGACGGAGAAGCGCACGTCGAAGAGGCGCCCCGACAGCCACACGCCGTTGCGGAAGCCAGCCGCGAAGCCCAGCAGCACCTGGGGAAGGGGGCGGTAAGGCGGAAAAGAGTCATCCATCTGGTGGGCTAGAGCAAAAGGAACGGCAGTATCGGCAGACAGGGCAGGCATACAGGGCGAGGCGGTACCTGAGGTAGTACTTCCCGTACGCGCACCAAAGTGCGCAGGAGAGGGAGCCTACCCGACGACTTCCTTGCCCACGCGCCGCCTGACGGACCCCAAACGCACGCCATCCTCCCCGCTCTGGGCACCCTTCAAAGTTGCGTTCTCTGCTTTGCTCGTGTGCGGTTAGCCCATGCACACCAGCACGCACCTCCTCCTGGCGGACCTCGTGCACCACGCCCTCCCACTCCCTGCCGCGCGACGACCCGTCCGACGGCTTGACGAACAGGCTGTCGCCGCGGAGCACGCTGGGCCGGTTCTCCGCCAGGCCTGGAACCTGCGAGGGCGCAGATGGCACCAAAAACTCCGGTAGATGGACGGCATACGGTCATCTGAAGCAAAAGGTACATGGGCTGCGTTTGGGCCAGGCCGGGAGCCTGCCTACAGCTAGCAGTCATGCCTGAGGTCGTAGGTTCGACATAAGCGCATGGCGGCGTGGGCTAACTGCCCGCCTACCTTGAGCCACAGCCTGCTGCTGTGTTTCGCTTCCTCCAGCACCACCTCCCGCATGTCGTACTGCCGTACATCGATCTCGTGCTGCAGCTCCTCCAGCCACATCAGCAGCTTGAGCTGCAACCATGACAGGAACACACCACGTAACAAACGGAAGTGACCACTCCATCAGGCAGTCCAGGGTGTACCATGCTGCCCACACCGCATCGGTATCCCAACAACCCATTCGCATTACCCATCCCGCCACCCGTCCTGTCCCAACCAGTTGACCCGCTTTGACCACTACCACACGTCAGCCACCTAATGGACGCCCGTCGCATGCCGTCCCCCAGCACAGTGGGCACAGTAGGTTACATCACTGCACTACTGTCCACACCCGCCACCGCTCCCGGCCCCGCAACCGCCACCCACCCGCTCCGCGTAGTCCCGCACGCTCTTGGCCGTCCCCGGCCTGCCCCCCGCCAGCCGCTTCTCCATCTCCTTCCACTGCTCCCGCTCCACCAGGCTCCGTAGCCACTCCGGCACGGGGTGCTGACCCACGGGTCGCGACAGCTGAGAGCGGCCGCCAGGCTGCGTGGCGCTGCGTTCCGAGCCCACTGGGGCCTCCCCTGGTGGGTACCGGCACACATGGGCACATGGTGGGTACCGGGATGGGTGCATGGTTGGACCAAACCGCTCATGCATGCCGGCGCTAAACAGTGGGTGAGGGTGAGTACCGTAATCAGTGGAGCAGCCTCACGAGCGACAGGGGGGGACACCGGCATGCGGTGCACCAGGTGAAAGCTATGTGTCGCATCTGCGAGGCAGGTCAGCACAAAGCCTGCCCCAGCCTCTGGTCACCCTTTTGCTTGGCCTGAAACACCCCGGCAACGTGTCGTGCGTGGTGTGCGAAGTTGCTTGCATGGGCTGCAAAGTGTGAGGCCATAGGCCCTGCACACCCACCGGGCACGATGTCGGTGTTGACGGGCTCCAGCCGCCGCCGGAAGCGCTTGGGATAGGCGGCCGCCGCAGCTGCTGCAGCCTCCGCCTCCGCCGCCGCCTCGGGCGTGGCACACGACCCTGAGATGGCGCGTACGATCTGCACACCACGCACAAGTTGCAGGCAGTGCATGGCACTTAAACTGCAGTCCATCCACTTGAGCTTGGAATGTCCCCGACGTACCAGGACCATTTAGCAGCTGCCGCACTCCATGTCACTTGCCTATGCAATACCTTGCGCCATTCCAGTCGGAGGATATGCACACAAGCGCCAGGGCTGCCCCTGCATGCACATCCGAGATTTAGGTGAAGGCGCCACTGCAGGCCACCAGGCACAGCAGCACGCTGCACGCGCACCTGGAAGGACCCAAAGTCGAACAGCACCACCCCCCGGATGAGTCCCATGAAGGTAGGCGCCAGCAGCACCGTCACACTGTGCGCCTCGCCGCGCTCCAGAACCACCTCCGCGCCGCCGCCGCCAATGCCCGCCGACGCTGACGCCACGCCTGCGCTGTCGTGCACCGTGACGCCCTCTAGCGGCTGCAGCAGGCCCACGCGCCGCAGCGACACGGCCGCCGCGCCCAGGTTGGTGACGGTGAGGGTGTAGGCCACCGCCTCGCCGGGGGCCACGGGCGGCAGCGGGTCGGGCAGCTGTGACACGTGCACGTTGTGTGTGTTGGCGGTCAGCATACGGCCCTGGCGCATCAGCAGGCCAAACTGCTGCAGCGCGTGGCGGTTGGAGCGGAGGTGCTGCTCAAGGCTGGTTTGCGCGTGGCACATGATGCCGCAGAGCTGGCAGCAGAAGGGGCTCTTGCGTGCGCCGGCGACTTGTGGGCGGCGGGCGGCGGCGGTGGTAACAGCTGCGGCGCGCCATATGTCGCTTGGCGAGGCGGCAGCGAGGGCCCTCTGGTGCTTCTGACCGCCCAGGTGTGCAGACATGTCCCACTCCGACGTCGTGCGAACATTGCAGATGGAGCAGAATAGCGGGTCTTTGGGCAGGGTGCCTGCCGCCTGAGTGGCCGCGGAGGCGCTGCCCACGACAGCAGCTGCCTTCGCCTGAGAGGGATGATTGCGGGAGCAATTGGGGAGTGTGCTGCGTGAGCCCGCGTTCATGGTCTGCAGCAAGTGGCCTTCGGTACTTCGGGTGAGTCGCCGACAAAGCCAGGCAAGGAAGAACCCTACCAAAACTGCTGCTAGCAGGTGAACGGCTGTCCACGTGCAGGCAGTGCAAATTTCCCGCTGTATCGCAAGCGGTTCGTGAGCATGCAGCACAGCCTTACAGCTCGTCGTGCTCAGCGCAGGTACGGCATGTCCCACCACAACATGTAAGCAAAATGGGTGCGCCTCACCCTGTGCGCCTCACCCTATGGCGCTGACCCCTGAGGTGCGCCGCCATGTCCAGCTGGCTAGTGGTGCGGACGCCGCACACAGCACAGTGCAGGGGGTCCGTACGGGCAGCTCCCTTGGGGTTGGGGTGGGTTGGGGCGCCCACGGGAGCTCTTGCAACGGGAGCAGCACCCGTCTTGGCGGTTACAGGTGCACTCTCCTCTTGCGCCTCCTGTGGCATGTCAGCGAGACACCTTATCGTTTGTACTGCACTGCGACTGCGAGGTAGATTCAGTACCGACTCAAGCCGTTTGCCCGACGCCGACAGGGCAGCGAAGTACCACACGTGGTGATGGTGCGACCATTCCTGTAACCACGGCGACGCGACGACCACGCAGTTGAACCACTGTGTCGCTCGTAATACGAGTTGCATGCATGTGTCATACCCGGAACGCAGCGAGCACCAGAACAAACTGGCCGAAGACGATGTAGTCATTTGGCCGGGCCCCAAGCCACACTCGTATGGCCGGGTTCGACATTCCGGCAAACAGCTTATGTCGTCTAATGTCTCCAAATTTGATGATGTAATCTCCCAATTCGGATTGCAGGGCCGCTCGCACCGCAAAGGCGCGAATGCTGGCATCATCGCCTGCCAAACCCATTCTATAACATAACAAGAGCTGCTTGGTGTACCGTTACCTAACACGAAAAGAGTGTTTCCTGCTGGGTTTTTTGCTTTAGTGCATTTGGAAGAGTACGGTGTAGATCATGTCACGTCACGTCACGGGTCATCACGGGTGTCGGGGCTGATCACGCCGCTCACGCGGTCAGCGTTCCTTGGGACTGCTGTAACTGCTCACGATGCATGTTAAAAGTTCACTTGAGTAACGGTCTTCAGGAGAGGACAGCGGGGCTGGGGTCGGTAGGTTACAGTTACAGTTACAGACCCCAAGAGGGGGCACGTCCGGAGAGCCAGGGGGCCATAAGGACGAGTAGTGCAAAATAATAACTAGTGTGCGGGGTGGCGGGGCTTATTCGCCACTACCCACACGCCTCACAGCCGGCCGAGCACGCCGCTGGAGGATACGATGCCTTTCTTGCCATACCTCGTCCGGGAATGAAGCAAGGGCTATGGGGGTGCCTCCATCATGATCGAACGCATGTCCCTCTCCTTGCTCATCACCACAAATGCGACACGTACGGCAACGACGCTCACGACCCTGTGGCCGGTTGATCTCGAGGTCCCAGCACATTAACCGAAACCGCATGAGGGTTTGGTGCAGGCCCCGTCGCATAACAACATCCGCATGTGCTAGCCAACACGGTTCTTCGCCTTGCATGAAAGGCAGCCCCATCCAGCTGGCGTACCGATGAGCTTACACACCACTCCCGGTCTAAGAGGAGAGCGGGAGACCCCTTGGTAGGTCTCCCATGTGCGGCACATCGGTTAACCCCTTCCCACCGGTCCGTCGCAACTCGATGCTTGCTTATCATTACCGATACCATCTTCGGAAAGACATGAAAACACATAGGCTGCAATATGGCTCAATTAAAGTCATTGGCGAGTGTTGTTTTAAGGGGGCAAGGGTACCCACAGCCACGGCTGTAGCAGTACGATACCCAGGGGTATCGTACCTAAGACGACACGGGCAGGGCAGGGGGCCCAGGGAAGGAGATGTTGCCCCTGTGCCTGCGGCAAGGACTTCCCAACGCACCGAGCTAAGTCACACGCAGGAAGGGCCACACGGCAAGTGTAAGGGGTCCCCTGTAATAACCTAACCTACCCCCCTCACCAGAAACTAGGCGGCCCTGGCATGGGCAGGCATCTAAGACTAGTTAGCAGGCGAGGCATGAGGGAAGGCGGATCACACACCACCCAGCATCGCCACACGGCCCCCCAGGCCAGAAGCAAGGTAACAATCACCTCCCTGCAAGAACAGGGGCCTTGCCAAGCACACAGCAACGGACTGCAAACGCGCCAGGAGTCAGAGGCAGGATCATGCTGTCCTGCATCTTGCCGTCCGCATGCCCCCCCCCCCGCCCACGGCTCACCTCGTAGCGCTGGTCGCCTGAGTGGAGCTCCTTGCCTCGCTGGGTCGTGGTGTGGCCGCCGGACGACGCGCATGAGAGGGGATCGACACCAAGTCCCCCATATTGTGCTTCCTGTGTCGAACAGGATGACGCGTTGTACGAGGTGGGGCGCAGAGGCACAGTTGGCGGAGATGTGACGGGTAAGTCTGTACTCCTGGTCACACGGGAGGCCCCTGTTGACCATTCTGGTGGTGCACAATGGGGTTGGCGGGAAGGCGCTGTGCGCGGGGCCAAGAAGTGGACCTGAGTGGACTTCCTTGATAGGCAACTACAACAACACAGAGAGCAGAGGGTGCATGCCCTGACTGCTTCCGGTTACGGTGCATGAGCGGATAACACGCACGTTGCGTACCCGGAAGCCGGGACGCAGCGAGCACGAGTATTAACTGGCCGAACACGATGTAGTCGTTTGGACGGGCAGCAAGGCATGTACAGCTGAGTTCGCAACCCTTTGAAGTAGCTTGTGCCGTTTGAGATGTTTGAACTTGATCATGCAGTCGCCTGAGCGCAGTGCCGCCCGCACTGCAAACTTGCGGACAGCGGCATCATCACCTGCCATTCCCACTGATTTCACTTTTGGTGTTAAGCTGAGTGGCAAGTCGCGATATGGCCTTGCGCTACATTTTGTCTGTCCTTGTAGTCTCGTAACAGGTGTTGCGTCATAAGCGCGCCCATGAGGTCGAGTCCAAAGCTCCACGTGCCTGAGGCACGGTCTGCGTGCACCGGCCAACTCACCGCTGAGAGTGGGACCCGCCACCCACTTGCGCTGTGCATCATACACTTTCACTGCCAGATAGTCGGCAACGTACAAGTAAAGTTTTTACAGGTTGAAGCGGGAAAGCCCTCCTCCGGTCGTGCAAGGCCTGATGACCAAGGCCAGCCAAGCCTTGACATTGTGATGCACATTATCACCACGTCCTGGAGAGCGTTATGTCCTTCGTAGGCGTGCACGAAAGCACAGAGCGTAGGCCAGTGTACAGGCAGAGACATGTGCAACTGCCGAGCGTCCGTCCACGCTTCTCATGCAAGCGACATAAAAAAAATAAATGTTGGCGCATGGGTGGGCGCAAGCCAACGCTCGGTATGGCGCAGCCGTAAGACCTCACCTGTGTGCTAATGCGGCGTGCCTCTAAATCAAAACATCACCTCCTGCTCACGCCCCGAGCACCGCCTGTGCCGCTGCGCCCACCGCTGCCACCGCCGCCGCCACCTCCTGCTCGCTGAGCCCCGCGTTGGCCGCCAGCAGGATGCTGGGCGGCGCCGCGTGCTGGTCCAGGTACGAGTAGCGCGGCACCGCCACCAGCAGCCCGCCCTGCGCCAGGCAGTGGTCCGCCACCCGCTGCAGCGTGGCGGTGTCCCTGTCCCTGTCCCCGCTAGGCTGCGCCAGGTGCAGGTGTATCAACGCCGACGGGCACTGCGCGCCGCCGTACATCTGCAGCTGTGGCACGGCCTGCTGCACCCCGCTGCGCAGCTGGCGCGTGTTGGCGGCTAGGCGGGTCATGCGGGGGCAGCCGGCGCCGGCCAGCAGCTTGCGCATGGCCTGCACGCCCGCCGCCATGAGGTAGGGCGGCGGCGAGGTGGTGAAGGTGTAGCCGGGGCCCATCAGGCGCTGGTAGTCGCAGGTGGACTTGTCGGCCACGCAGAAGCCGCCCATGGTGCCCAGCGTGTTGCTGAGTGACCCGATAATGATGTCCACCGCCCCGGGCGCCAGGCCCGCAGCCTCGCACGCACCGCGCCCGCCGGCGCCCAGCACACCAACGCCGTGGCTCTCGTCCACCAGCAGGCGGTACTTGTACCGCTCCTTGAGCTGTACGATCTCGGCCAGCGGAGCCACGTCGCCGTGGTTGCCGTACACGCCCTCCACCACAATCATCTTGCGGCACAGCTGCGACTTGTTTCTGCCTTGCCGTCCCGCCGCGCGCTCCTCCGCCTCCAGCTTCCGCAGCACGCGCTCTAGGTCCGCCACGTCGTTGTGCTTGAACGTTACCACGCGCGCGCGGCTGATGCTGCTGCCGCACTGCATGGCGTAGCTCACGTGCTGCGAGGGGAGCAGGTGGACCGGGGTGGCAGGGGGCAGCTTTGGCGCTTGTTGCACGCAGGAGTGCACAGGCAGTCAGCAGTTCTTGCCTGACCCACACAAAGCACCACGCGAGCACCCAGCCCGCCCCCATATCGGCCCTTGTGTGTTGTCCGCAGCAGCTGCTGCTCACCTCGTCCATGACCACGATGTCCTCCCGGCTGGCGAAGGCGGGGATGATGCTGGCGGCGGTGATGAGGTCGTAGGGGTAGGCGATGGCGGCTTCCGTGCTGAAGAACTGCGCCAGCAGCGACTCCAGCTCCAGGTGTAGCGGAGTGGTGCCGTAGAAGCCACGTGCGCCGCCCAGCCCCACGCCGTACACATCCACGGTCTCCAGGCAGCGGGCCTGGAACTCGGGGTCGCCCGACAGGTTGAGATAGTTGGTGTGGGCCAGGTGCAGTGCCTTGGGCACAGGGCCGCCGTGCAGCAGGGCATAGGAGCCCTCGTACCTGCAGGTGACGGAGGGCACATGCAGGGGCCGGCACGGGTTCAGCAGGCCAGCACGGCAGGCAGGAGGGAGATGTAAGAGCGTCCAGCACGCATGTAGGGTGCTGGCCAGGCATGCAGGTCCCTTCGAGCTGCTGTGTCACCCCTCGCTCACCCCTCAATCACGGCAGGCTGGCGGTACTCCTCAGTCGAGTGCGGCACGGGCGGTGCAGGCACCCAAGCCGCACAGCGACGGTCCACCTCCTGAGACACAACACCGGTGGGCCAGCTGTTAGCCCGGGCTATTAGTAAGGTGGTCGGGCCGTTGGTGCGTTGCCGAGGGACAGGGCCATGGCCAGCAAGGAAAGGCACTAGCGCCGCCCTTCGCCTCACCTCCTCAGCAATGGTCGGCAGCTTGAGGACCTTGGGCTTGGCGCTGGCAGTCAACATGCGCTGCAGCATGAGCACCGCGCCCAGGGCCACTATGATGCCGGGCAGGCGCTGGGCCAGGCTGCCCATGAGCGCCACCATGCCGCTGGGGGCGGACTCCACGGCGGGCTGCGCCTGCTGCGCCGCGGCACGGCACGCCATGCCCAGCAGCGCAATGGCGCCGGCAGCGGTGGGCGGGGATGCGAAGGGGCCGGCGGGGCGGGAGAGCACGGTCGACTGCATGTTGATGTGGGTGTGGGTTCAAGGGCGGTCCCAAGGGAGTTGTTTCTGCGCGGCTGTCACTGTGTTGTGCAAAGGTGGATAACAATGGAAGTTATGTGGTTTGGAGATAGCTATCGTAAGGAAGAGCTGACTGGCTCTTGAGTCTTTTGAAAGTATTGCGTTTGCGAAAGGCGTGTTGCTTTGCAGCTTGTACGTTTGGTGACGCCATCAGTTTCGATCATGCGGTATATGTATAGAACTCTGGCGGCGTTGCTGTGACAGGGAGGCGGTACCCCTCGAAGGCGAATTGCACCGCGCCCTACTCGACACCGAGCTTGAGAGCGGTTGGCGGTCGACTGTCCTGTCCGGTGTGCAATGCCTCGAGCCCTCCTGATATTTAGCGAGTTTGGTCTGCAGAACAGCACCAATATCTCACAGAAGCATATTCAAAGCAGCTGTGCCAGCTCAAGTCGTCAAGACCCCTCTAACCACTTCCCTCAAATTCGGTACTGAGAGGACTTGCAAACTCCTACCTGTTTGGGCGCCTCTTCTGCATACATCTTAGTGATCTACTCTTACTTCCTTCAGCCAGAGCAGCACCATGGGTGGTAAGGGCGCCGTCCCCGACGCCGCAGCCTACAAGGCTCCGCTCCTGGTTGCCCTCAGCGCCATCCTTTGGTGAGCTCACAGACGCCTGCAGCACGCCCGGTTGGCCGCAGGGCCGCACCTCTGCACGTTTCACAAGATGCCATGTCCCTCATGAGGTCCTGAGTATTGACCACAGCCGCCTCCGCCCCTGCGCCCTACCTGACACGCAGGCTTGGCACGGTATCTCTGCTGGGCCGCCTGTGGGACTTCCTGTACTTCCTGCTGCACCCCCGCACCGGCGCCAAGCCCGGCTACGCCCCCATCCGTGACAAGCAGCAGGACTTCTTCATCCGCCGCCTGTACGGCGCAGTGCAGGACCTGTGGAACCGGCCTGTGTGCGGCGTGGAGGACGGGGCGCTGCACGTCGTGAAGCGCACACTGGTCCACGGGCCAACGTGAGTCAGGGATGGGGCAGGGAGGGAGCAGGGGTGGGGCAGGGATGGGCAGGGAGGGGAAAGGGACTGGCAGGAACGGGGCAGGGGCCGCAAGCAGTACTACAGCTCCTGGGCGCTGACACGGTGCATGCTGCTGTGGGGACTGGCCACATGAGTGTGTGCCGCCCTGCGGTTCTTCCGGCATGTGATGCCTTGCGCCCCTTGCTGACTCTGCCTCCATGCTGTCCTCCCCATGCCCCGTCCGCAGAGGCGTTGAGGGCCCCAAGTACGCCCTGCACGAGGGCTCCAAGTGCGCCAGCCTGGCCTCCTTCGACTACCTGGGCTTCACCTCCACGGACGCCTACATCACGCCGCGTGTCAAGGACAACATCCGCACCTTTGGCGCCGTGAACAGCAGCCCCCGCGTGGCCGGTGGCACCACGCTGGTGCATGAGCGCATGGAGGCCCTGTTGGCCGAGTTCCTGGGTGTGGAGGCGGCCATCACGTACGGCACCGGCTTCGCCACCAACGCCCTGGCCATTCCAGCCCTCGCGGGCAAGGGCTCGCTCATCCTGTCCGACGCCTTCAACCACAGCTCCATCGTGTACGGCGCGCGGCTCTCGGGGCCACCATCCGCGTGTTCCGCCACAACGACGCCAAGCACCTGGAGCAGCTGCTGCGCGAGGCCCTGGCGCGCGGCCAGCCCGGCAGCGGCAAGGCGTGGGACAAGGTGTGGGTGCTGATCGAGGGCATCTACAGCATGGACGGCGACGTGTGCAACCTGCGTGACATCGTGGCGGTGTGCAAGAAGTACAAGGCGTACAGCTTCATGGACGAAGCGCACAGCCTGGGCGCGCTGGGCGCAAACGGCCGCGGCTGCTGCGAGCACGCGGGCGTGGACCCGCGGGACATCGACCTGCTGATGGGCACCCTGTCCAAGTCTTTCGGCGCCATTGGCGGGTACCTGGCCGGCAGCAAGGCCATCATCGACCACCTGCGCCGCCACAGCCCCGGCCACCTGTACGCCTGCTCCATCCCGCCCGGCGTGGCGCAGCAGGTGCTGGGCGCGCTGGAGGTGGTCACCGGTCGTGACGGCACCACACGTGGCGCCAGCAAGGTCGCTGCAGTGCAGGACAACTCCAACTACATGCGCGCCAAGCTGCTGACCATGGGCCTCAACGTGGTGGGCAGCTGGGACAGCCCCGTGATCATCATCATGACCTACTCCGTACCCGCCATGGCCAAGTTCAGCCGCATGTGCCTGGAGCGCGGCCTGGCGCTGGTGTCCGTGGGGCCGCCCGCGGCGCCGCTGCTGCTGGCCCGCATCCGGCTGTGCATGTCGCCGCACCTCAGCCGCAAGGACCTGGACGGCATGCTGGCCATCATTGACGAGGTGGCGGACGTGTGCGGCATCAAGTTCTGGAACCGCAAGGCCTACGCCGAGGCGGAGGCCGAGCTGCAGCAGCTGGTGGCCAGCCGCCAGGGGGCGGGGGCGGGCTCCAAGGCCACCATTGCGGCGCTGGCGGCGGCGCCGTGTGCCATCATACGCACCATTAGCAGCAGCGCCTAGATGGGCGGCTAGCTACGGGAGCACATGCATGCTCGCAAAGGCACATTCACTGATAACGCGATGCCCGCTGTGGTCTCATGTGCAAGTTAATGGTACGATGGCAAGCACATAGAGCTCCGTGTTGTCAGGTGTTGTCATGGTAAGCTAAACCTGGCTAACCCAACCTTGTGTACGGTACATACGCGCCAAATTGAGGGGCTCACATGGCGATGTCCGCTGGTGCTTGGACTCGACTGCACCATGCATGTGCAGTCAATGATGGAAACGCTGACTACGATGATGAGCCTATCATCTAGCTTACTCTTCGTGTTGTCCACGTATGTTCTGTAGTCTGTGTGTTGCCTATAGCTGTGTTGCATTGCAGGCACGTGTGCTGGGCGATTGCGTTGGTAGGTTGAGGTTAGTTGGTGGCTACGTTGGCTGCAACGCCAGGGAGTTCCTGTACCTGTAATACCGGCTTCGAGGTCCTCAAATCCCAGTTCATATGCCTCACAAACTTAGCATCCCATTTGAGGCGCTCTGCTGATAAGGCTGGTACTGAGATGCTAAGCGTATCTGTATGTGCTTCTTCACTACTGGAGATGGCAGGCTGCTGTATCGGGAGGTTGCGATCCGCGTGTGGTTCAGTGCCGTACACTCCGTGCACCGGCTCTGCGTGTCCTGTGGCACAGTGCCATGCACGAACTACAGGGCACAGCTGCAGCGCTGTGTCCAGCGGCGTTCCGCTACGGTGTCCTGCAAGTCCATTTGTGCTGCCACCGGTGCGTACATTTTGCGTTGCCAGCTTGCCACCGAGCGAGTGGCTCCGAAACCAAAACAGCCGCAGGTGAGTACTGATATTCGTCGGTGACCTGCTCTGCGGCCCGATAGTGGTCTGGTGAACTCCGTCTGAGGGTAACGGTAATTGGACGGCGGGGCTGTTGCTATGTGCTGTGGCACACGCGCTCGCTCCAGGCAAGGAAACCAACCGGGGCCACAGCCCACAGGTCACACTTTGTGTACCGTGCCGCTGGCCGCGAGTCAGGTACCCCTCCCCTGAGATGCACCTGGCTGGAGCCATGCGTCCATGCGTGTGCTTGGCTGTTGCCGTGTTGCGGCCCAAGTGTGCTCCCTGGTGCTTTCGTCCCGCGTCGACTGGCAAGTAAGCAGGGGAGCCAGGGGGAGCTGGATCTATGGATGAAGCTGCACAGCCACTCTTCCCCTTGCGCGTAGCCAATGCTTGTGGAGAAACCCCACAAAATGTCACTGCAATCCAAGACAAGCACTGTGGCTCTGACATTATTACGCCCAGTTACTGCTCGCACGTGTCCCAACGCGCCACACACCCAAGCCGTCCAATTCTCCGTGAACAGCAGCTTGGCGCAACTGCAACGTGTGTCCCAGGGGAGACTCCTCTCCCCTGGTGTGTCCAAACCTCGCTCCCCGCGTGGGCTGAAGAAGGCATGGTGTTCATTCCCAACCTCATGCCTATAACGAATGGTACCGAGTACCAGCAGCCCGTTGCTAGAGTGCCAGCCTACAACACCAACGCCACGAGCAAGCAAGCCACCAAAGGTCCAGGCACTACCCAGCCCATGCCCAGCCAGATGCCTCAGGAGCAACCACACTCGCATTACCGGTATCTGTATGCACTTTACAAGGACCCAATGCAACGGCTCACACCTTGACAATTACCCCTGGCTGGTTCATGGCTTGCATACCCTGTGCCTTCATTCCTTGCCTCCCTTTGCGCCTTGATGTGGTATGCCGTCCCAACGCCGTGCACCCATACCGTATGGACTACTGCTCACCCAGTCTGTACCCTTCAAGTTCCAGTTTCCAATCTCGTCTCATCCCAATACCATACCGTATGCTCTTGTTCCTGCTATACTGTCAAGAAGGCGTCTCAACGTATGGCACAGAACGGTCATACGTTCTTCACACTGGCACGTGTGTTTCAGCAGACAGGGAACACGACGACCCCGTGCAGAAAGGCGCCGTACCCACAACCAATCAAACATCATATGTGCCAAGTGCCTCTCGAATGTCATTCTTAGCACTGCCAACCTTACTCACGCTATGTTGCCTCCGCCCCGCCCAGCAGTACCCCGTGCAGCCACGCCCTGATCTCCCCCGCGGCCTGGTGCCTGTGCACACCGCCGTACGCAGGCACACCCCGCACCCCCGCTTCCAGCCCTGCCGCCAGAGCTCCACGCACCTCCACGCTGCTCCAGGGCGCCCCCTGGTCCACCAGCCACCGCAGGGCCGGCACCGGCGCGCCCTCGCTCACCGCCGCTGCCACCACCCCCTCAGTCAGCGGCACGCCAAGTTGCCGCAGACAGGCCAGCGCACCTAAGTCCCCATTTCTGGCCGCAGTCGCATACCACGCTACCTGCAGGTCGCCCCCCCACCCGCCGAGGCCCACCAGCCCTTCCAGCGTCGCCTCGCACCCCACTGCAGCCGCTTCTTTGGCCAACTCAGCATTCATCTCCCTATTCTCCACCGGCAGCAGCTCCCGTAGCACACATAACACCGACCATGGCTGGCCCCCACGTGCCGCCATGAGAAGCGGGTGGTCGCACGCCTGGCCCTTCGCGGGCCAGCCGGCTGCAGCCAGCAGCCGCACCGCCTCCACCAACCGCTCTCCATCCGCTGCTGATTCCGACGGCCACACGTGCATTATATTCCCCAGGCCAACCCAATGTCTGGGGCACCCGGCATCCAGCAGCCACCGCAACATGGGCAGGTCCCCGTGGGCGCACGCTGCAAGGTAGAACATCTCGTCCATAGGGTATCCCGCTGCCTCGTGCAGCCAAGCCGCCGTGGGCACACTGCCGGAGCCCACAGCATAGCCAAGAGCAGCGGCCGGCAAGGCTGCCGCTTCCTCGGCCGCCGCGTGTGCGGGCAGAGCCGCCTCACGGCCAGCACCCTGCGCCCGGCAGTGCTCCAGTAGGATCTGCACCGCCTCCAGGTTCCCCAGCCACGCCGCATCCTCCACAGCGTCCGCCTGCGCCAGCACCGCACCGTACCGGTCTGCCAGCCACCGCAGCTTATCCGCCGCATCACGAGCTGCACCAACAGCCGTGAACACCGCGTCCCTGCTGCCGCTGCTGCTGCTGTCGCCTCCGTGGCCTGGTGGTGGTGGCAGATAGCCGCCCTCCTGCTCCAGCTGCTGAATGAAGGACAGGCCTGCGTGGTGTACGACAGCCTGCAGGACCTCCCTTGTGCACCACGGGAAGCCGCGCTCCCGCAGCCAGCGCAGCCGGGACATGTCGCCAGAGGCAGCGGCCGCACCGCACACGTTGGCCTCGTGCCCTATCACTTTGACGTCGGCAGGGGCTTGTTGTCCAGGACCCAGGCCATCTTGGCTGTGGCGTCGGGGGTGGAGGAGCAGGCCGCTGCAGCCATGACCCGCCACCAGAGCTCTTGCAACTGCTTCTGACACGCGACCTCAGACGAAGCGACGGCGCTTGGCTGGGACGCGATGTGTGCTGTAAGGCTGCTTGGCGGCCGCTCTTGCAGCAGCTCCCAAGCTGCCTGCAGGCCCTGCAGGTCGCAGTGGTGCGCGGCGGCCTCCAGCGTTGCACCGGGGTTCAGCAGCCCCGGGCAGCGTTGCTCCAGGAAGGGCAGCATGTGGGACAGGCCCGACGCGACGGCTGCAGAGCCCACGTCTGTTACTTTGTACCTGTCAAACTCAGCCGAGCAGTTGCCGGTATTGTCACCAGTGCCAGCACCCAGCTGCATCGATATGATGACGGGCGGCTCCCGCCGGAGCAGCTCGCCGTAGTGGTCTGTGCGCAGCAGCTCCAAGAACACGTGCGACTGCAGCAGCAGCCACGCAAACTCCACGTTGGCCTCGCAGCCGCTGGAGGCCGCCGTGCTGGGGATCAGCAGCTTGCGTCGGAAGGTCAGCTGCCGCAGCGCGCACTCTGCTGCCGCCATGCACCAAGGGCTGTTGGCGGCATGCCCCGGCAGGGGTCTGTTCAGTTTCACAGTACGCTGGTGTGGCTCACTGAAGCGGCGCGCAGCCTCCTTGCAGGTCGACCGCCAGCCCAGGGCCAGGTCGTTGGGCGGCAGCAGCGATGCAGTGCGATGGAGCAGCTCGGGAGGCAGCTCGCCTATGGGTGCGCTGGTGCCTCCGCCGCCCCCGCAGCTACCGCTCGCGGCCTTGTCCATGTCCAGCACCACCGATTCCTTTCTAACCTCACAGTGGCAACCCTACTCGTCGCCGTGCAAGATATTCCGTCCTGACAGGCAAGGCGCAAGGGGGCTAGCACGACACGCGGCAGTTTGGGGTCAACCGTTGGTCGACGCCGCAGCGCCTTTCGCGACAAAGCAGCGATGAAGTTAACTAAGCTTTGCGTGAAACGATTTTGTGCTGATGATGTATGTCGTAAATCAGCGGGCACTGGCACTTGCGCAGCTCCGAGAAGTTTGCGACCTTGTGAAGGGATCCGCCCGACCCATGCTGCTGCACAGGTGCTGCTCATGTAAAAGCATGCTCGTTTTGCACAGCAATATAGGTCGGCAGCTTCACTCCGTGCCGGTCGGGTCATGTGTCGGTGAGCGTTCAGGGCTCCCCTGCTCCTTCCTGACGTACTTGCTGGGGCGTGGGGAATCTTTCAAGTTGGTCTGCTGGCAGAGCGCTCAGGCCATACTGCGTCGTGTCAGGCACCCGCAATAGCACACTGCCACCATCACTGTCTGGACAGTGGCCGAGACGCGCATGTGCTGCTCATGTAAAATTACAGAGTGCCGTAGCTATGAAGCATCCACCCAAAATTATCATTTACATGGTACCGGTCACCACCCAGCAGCCCCGGCTCGGGGAAGGCTGTCCCGCTGACAGCGCACCCCTGCCTCAGCTGCGTTCTGCCCTTTGCGTCAAGGTCCCTTGGCCAGCTGCCGAGCGTTCGCACAACACCTGTGCGTATTGTGGCCCCGCCCCTCGCGCAGATATTGCACACTTCGCCACTCTGCAAGGAGCTGCCAATGCCTATTGCTAGGCACCGCCTTAGGATGTGCGGGTGTGCAGCAGCGGTCACCACACCAGTCCCGTACAGTCAAGTCCAGTCCAGACCGCACAACAAAGTACGGTGCACAAGTACAGAGTACGGTTCTACGGCATGCTGCGCCAAGCAACGCCAAGCCGCTCTCCAAGCCAATGACCATCCAAGCGCCACGCAGACACCGCTGCATAATGCATTGCATGCGGCATTGCCGATGCTCCACTAACTGCTCCACTAACTGGCCTCCGCCAGCCGTTTCCTGCACGGCCGCACAGTTGGCCGTCGCCCCACACGCAACGCACGCGCAGCAACTCCCCGTCCCCCAACAGCCCTGCAAGCTGCACCAGGACGTGCCCGCACGCCTCGTGCCCTCCCCTGCACGCACCCGTGCCCCGCAACGCAGCAGCTCCTCCAGGAAGCGCCCTTGGAAGGCAGCGAGCCCCTGCCCGCCGGCGTCCTCCCAACGCCGCACCCAACGCTGCGGCCCCCCACCACCACTCGCACACAAGCGGCCACCGCCGCCTTACTCGTCTATCAACCCCGCGCCCAGCTTGCGCCCCGGGGCCGGCTCCACCAGCATGGTTTCCATGAGGTTCTCGATGCGCGTGCCCCACGGCAGCGTGCTGCGGTCGAAGTTGGGGATCTGCTCCAGGTACTTGAGCTTGGACAGCGCGTTGCGGACCTGGGGGCGCACAGAGGCGACACGATGTTACCATTTTGTCGCAGGCTAAGACTATCACAGCTGGCGAGACCAAACAAAGATGACGCCATCTGTTCGGGAGCTGAACCTGCTCAGGAAAGCAGCCGCACGATGGCACGTGCGCTTGGGAAACCCTACCAGGCAGGAATACACACGAGGCGGAATCCTGGAGGACGCTGTTCAGGCACCTGCCAACAGCGGCCGCAGACGCTTAGGGCAGGCACCGCCTCCATCCCCGTCCTGCCCCCCCCGCCCGCCTCCCCTCCCCCGCCTCCCCTCTCCTGCCGCCCGGCCGTCCCCCCGCCCGCCTCACCTCCACCCGGTCGTCCAGCCAGCCCGTGAGCATGCCCCCGTCCTCCGCCGCGTGGTGCACCCAGTCCACGTGCCCCCGGCCCGCCAGCAGGATGACGTCCTCGGGCCCGGCAGTGCCGATAGCGGCGCGGATGGCGCTGTAGCGGTCCTCCATGATGTACCTGGGGTGCGAGGGGCCGGAGAGGGGGTTAGGCGGTAGGAAGGCAGGTGGAGTCTATAGATCGACGTGTTCGCCGGAGGAGGGGCCGTGGGGGGTGTGGGCTGCAGTACAGGTTGGGTTTGGGGCAAAGGGTTGAAGGCTGGGCAGGTGGCAGTCCTGCTGATGTACCTGCGGGATGGGGGGACAGGAAGCGTGGGAGTGCGGGGGTTTGGCTGAGCGGCGTGCAAACTGAATGTACGGCGAACCACAGCGCGCGGGGACCAGACCACCGCCATGGCCAGCGACAGGCCGCTGTGGGCGATCCCGCTCACCGTTTGTTGTCTCGCTGTGCCTTCTGCAGGTATGGCTCGAACCACAGCGGCGTGCGGCCCTGGTCCTGGAAGGGGAAGTAGGCGTAGGCGTTGTAGCGGGACACCATGTCGTCCGGCCAGCCGGCAACGATGTCCGACACGATGCGGGCAGGGTCCTCCAGCCTGAGGGGAGGGGTGGGGCGGGGGCAGAGGGCGGTTAGGCGGTAGGACGCTAGACTAAGTCTGCCAATCGATGGTCGATGATGACGCAGAGGGGTGCCTAAACGAACGCAGGACGGGGGCAGCGACGTGCGAACACGCCGGTGTGCTTCTGCACAGCACTATGCTGGTGTCCCGGTTGACACCTACACGGCAGGGGTTACTCGCGCGTTGACTACTTTGGCACCCTGGTTGAACCTGCCGCAACCCAGCAGTTTCCCGTACCGTGGGGAGTCGTTGGTGACGATCACGTAGTCCGACTTGTTGTGCGCCACCGTACCCATGCGCGCGCGAATGGATGAGTCCTCGTTGCCGGGGCAACCAAAAACCGTGAAGATCTGTGAAGGGGGACGGGGGGCACGGTGGTAGGGAAAATCGTGTAGGGCCGGACGCAGGGCAGGCCTCAGCGCCGGCGAGCGCGCCCGGCAGGGCAAGGAGGTCGGGCCCCCGGCCCCCGTGCGCTTCTCCGCCCCCGGCCACACCAGCGGGTGGGGCGCGGACAGGTGCTCGGGTGTGGGGGATGTACGTCGAAACGGAACAGGAGCAGCGCAACAACGAACACCAGCTTGGCATTTCCCCGCCGCGCCCAACCATAAGCAACAGCCACGCTATACGCACAGCACGATACTGCCAGATTGCCTGGCTGCGAGCACACCTCCACTCATCCCTTCCACCGCCCCGCCCCACTGCCTACCGCCTCGCCCCTGCCGCAGTCATCCAGCATTCTCATCCCAAAGCCACTTCCTCCGACCCCCGTTGAGTTTGGGAAGCGATTAGGTGTCTTTCCGTGAGGGTTGCGCGTCTGGGTTGGTAGCCGGGGCCGGGACACTTAGTGCACGCACGCGCATTTTTCTCAGCCCAGCCGTCGGCCCATGGCCCTACCTACGCCATTCGACCTACTCAGCCGCTTTAGACTACGCCACTGTCGCTTCGCGAACCTCTTTGCGCCGGCCAGCCTGCCGGCGCATGCTGTGGGAGCTGGAGCAGATGGCGGACCAACTCTTCAGTAGGTCGACTTTTACTCACCGTACTACTCCTACCACTGCTATCACCACTACCACTTTATTCGCGTTACTAGTACTTTGTTCCCCCCCCCGCCGGCCCCACTCCTCACCTGCTTCGCCCCGCCCTGCCGCAGTGCATCCAGCATGGCCCCCAGCGCCTCGGGGGACCGCGCGGCGTCCACCACCACACTAAACTCCTGGCCCTCGTCGATGACCTCGGACCTGCACAGGGTAGGCGAACATGGCCACAAAAACACTGACAAGGTGGCTAACATGCAGAGATGTGCGGGCGGACGGGGTTCCCACACACTGCACTCCGCCGCCGCGTGCGACTGCCTTCCACTCCACAAATGGGGCCCCAGGCACCCAAAGCGGGGCTCGCCCAGGCAATACCAGCCATTCCCTTGAAAGCATCCCTTCTTTCACCGTAAACTCCGAGCAACAGCCCATCTGCCCTGCCAGGTACCGCCACGACCCTTCCCGCCCATCCCATTGAACCATTCTACTAACCACCCCCACTAAACTCGTTACTTGTACTCTGTTCCCATCACCCACCTGCCCGGCCCCTCCACCACTATAATGGCCCCCACCCACGTTTTGCTGCCCGCAAGTCAACTCACTATCTCCACCTCCCCCATGACACCGCTCCCCACCCACCGCCCTCGGCACCTTCACCTCAATGCCCACCACACCTCCCCTAACCCACATCCCAAAAGAACCTCCTCTTCAAGCCCACATCCCCGTCACCCCCCACCCACCTCCCCGGCACCTCCACCGCCTCCACGCCCGCCACGATGGATGTGAGCGGCGCCTTGAGCGCCACGCCGGTGGCCACCGCCGCCAGCACGTTGGAGGCGTTGTGCGACCCAAGCAGGTTGGTGATGATCTGCAGCCGCCCGCCGGGCGTGCGCACGATGATCTGCGGCACACGGGCACGACGCGGGACCAGGCACGCGCAGTGTCACAAAGCAGACACAATGTGTCTTCATTTCAATACAAGGTGTCTTCATTTTAATTCAAGGTGTCTTCATTACAAGGTTCGTGATGACGTGCCGTTCGGGCGATACACGGGTATGGGGTGCTGGCGTGAGCAGCTGCTGCCCGTGTCACGCGCTTTGACAAACCAGCTGCTGTCTGCCAAATGCTGAACGTTGCCTGCTGCCCCACCTCGGTTTCCCAGATGTTGCTCTTGATGCTCTCGGCCACCACGTTCGCGTCCTTGGCGTTGATGCCGTACGTGACCACGGGAACGGCGTTGTCCAGTGCCTGGAGCAGCGCGGGGGCGCCGGGGTCGTCCAGGTTGAGCACGAGAGCCTGCGGAAGGGGGCGAACCATAACACGTTGGGGGCTAAGCCACACACCGCGAAGGGAACGAATCTATGTTTGACTGACCGCAGTTGTTGCCTGTCCACGGCCCCAGGCGGTACGAGGGCAGCAGCTTGCAGGGTGCATGAGCGCGGTCAGGCCCATGCGGCAAGGAAGGAGCGTCGAGTACCGCAACCGCTGCCGTAAGCAACGGGGAGTAGGGGGAACACTGTGGGATGAAGCCTGTACTTAGGTAAGGCCTCTGCTGCGTAACCCACACCCGTCTCATTCCCAGCTGCTGCAGCCCCGTACACACGCACCCTGAGGCACGCCCGACCGCACGCCTGCTACAGCGCTCTCTTCCCCGCTACTGTACGCTTAACCTCATCTCAAATAAAAGCCACCAACAAGGGCTTGGAACCCAAGTATGTGGCCGTATGGCGCCACAGCGGCCGCCATGCAGATCCCTGCAGGCCCCTCAAACCGCTTCCTTATCCACCGCGCTGCATGATGAGCTGCCCGCCCCTGCGCCGCCAGTGCGAAGAGCCCCGTACGGCAACTAACAGCTACACGCGCGTGCTGAGCTGCCCACTCCATGCTCCCCACACCGGCGCCGCATGCCCAGCAGTCGCCCTCAGAACCCCCACTGCGCGCACCTGCGTTGACGAGTCCAGCAGCTTGGCCTTTAGCCACTCCGTGGCCAGCCCGCCCACCCACTCGCGGCCGCCCTCCACCTCGCGGTCCGCGCTGCCGCCTGCCGGCCCGCCCAGCCCCGTCACCACCGCCACGTTGAGCTCCATGTAGTCGTACGAGCCCAGGACCAGGCCCTGCGTGTACGAGCAAGAGTACGGCACGGCCACGTACAGCGTACGGCAGGGGGGTGGTTACTAAGGAGGATGTGGGTGGAGGAGCAAAATGGGTGTTGAGTAGGGGGCTGGCGTGCTGCCCCGGGTGGCTGGATCGTTCGGCGGTGGCGGATGTGCGGCGCGGCTTCCCCGCAAGGCCCGCACAGTTGTTGCACGGTCAAGATAGACATTCCTACGCGTCGATGAGTGGGCAGTCGGTTTTCCTCGCTATGCCGCCTCCTGCTAGGGCCACAGCTGCTACTGTGGCCTGACATTTCAAGGCCGCCTTCCCAACCCTCTATCCTGACAATCCTTCGCAACCGCACGCAGGCTACAGCTGTCGTTGGACCTCCTTGTGGTTCCTTTCTCCAGGTGGCATCCCTGGTACGGCTCTCCGCCTTGCCTGCATCTTGCATTGTGTCCGCCCACCTCGCTCACGTGCAACCGCCCTACGGCTACCTGGCTGCAAGGAACCTGGACAGCCCCTTGCCCTCCGGGCCCGAGGGAACCGTGCCTGCCCCCTCCCCTGGTCCCTCCCCAAACCCCGCACCTGCGCCCCGATCTCCGCCACCGCCACGCCCGCCCCCCGGTCCCGCATGCCCGCAAGGATGCGGTGCGTGTTGACCCCCGGCAAACGCTCGGCGTAGTCCTGTGAGTATTTCCCTGCAGACAGGCGAGCAGTCCGCAAAGGGCCCCAAAAGGGTTCAGCCACACCACGCGCGTAACACAACACGACGCAGCTTCACTCTTGGCGCTGCCAGTCCTACACCTGCTGCTGCATCCTTACGCATGCCAGACACCCCCAGTCGCCCTTCCGCCCCTGCAACAAGCCCCTGCAGGGCCGAGGTAACATGCCGCTCATCCGCTGCTCCCTCCCGGGTGCACCAAACGTACGTGCACCCACCGGCGTAGGGTATGAGCTTGAAGGGCACGGAGGACTCGCGGTCGGCCGAGGGGTCCTCCTCCAGCGCCTCCCACAGATAGCCGTCCTCGTCAAGCCTAACCGCCAAGCGCGCAGAAAACGCACGGTGCAAGCTTACACAGGGCAGAGTGACCCTTCACTACAGCAAGCCACGTGCACTTGGCGCCCTGTGTGGCCCAGGAAACGCGCACCACACGACGTCTTTGTGTTGCCAGTTTCAACAACCTCTCCCGGCGTTACGCCCCTCGCATAACTCCTCCCTCGACACTGAAACATCCTTATCGCATGCCCGGGTGCGCCTACAAGGCTGCGCCCCGATCCCAGGCCCGGCCCGCTGGCGGCGCCCACCTGTCCTCCGCGATCGCGTGCTCGATGTTGCTCATGAGGCCCACGGTCTGGCCCAGCTCCTCCAGGATGCCGCGGATGAGCCACGCCGTGGTGGTCTTGCCCGCGCACCCCAGCACGCCCACCATGACCATCTCGCGAGAGGGCGCGTCTGCGGCAGCGCAGGGCAGGGCAACGCGTGGCGCACAACGGCTCAGCCGGAGCGGCGCGCCCAGCCGCCAGTGTGCACCCGGTGCCCCAAGGGCCGTGGAACCGATGCAGGCTGAAATTGCCATCTACTGCTGAGCGCGCGGCTGCTGGCCACCACTGCAACCCCCACCCGCACGGCCGAAGGGCTGGTCCCTGGTTGCCCACGCCGACGCCCGTGGTGTTCGTACCGCCGGCGTAACAGCGCTGAGCAAGCAGGGGGCGAGCCATG
The DNA here is from genome assembly GCA_036984285.1 of Chlamydomonas sp. KOR1. Taxonomy (NCBI): domain Eukaryota; kingdom Viridiplantae; phylum Chlorophyta; class Chlorophyceae; order Chlamydomonadales; family Chlamydomonadaceae; genus Chlamydomonas; species Chlamydomonas sp. KOR1. The sequence goes on along the minus strand of BQMZ01000310.1, from coordinate 13,481 downwards.
CGGCACTCGTTGGACTTTCAGACCCAAGAACCCTCTGCTCGCAACTGGGTACGACAGCAAACTCCCAATAGCAACGTAGCCCCGCAGCCGCCTGGCAGCCCCGACGACTCTTTCAGTCATCGCTGAGCGAGCCATACGGCGGCCGATAACGGGCTGCTGTTGTGTAAGGAGCCAGCAGCGCCCCAGGGACTGCCGGTCCGGCCTTAATGCCAACAGGCTGGGGCCGCTGCGGAGCAGAACCTCACACGGTAGCCGCTCCAAGCCACGCACAATCACCCAGTGGGCGCGACTTCTGGCACCATGGCCACCTGCGCCGACAGCCCACGTCCCAGCCCGCCGAGTGGCGCCTCCGCCCATTGTCCTGCCAGCGCTCCTGTCGTCGTGCCAGCACCGACGGCCCGCGCCAGCGTCCCAGCGCCGTGGCCTCACCACCCGCTATCCATTACGTGGGACCCTACCGACCCGCTGCAACCGCCGGGATGCCGCGCCTGCTGCCCCTGGTGCTGCTTCTGCTGCTAGTGCGTGTGTCCTTTCCGCCACGCTGCTGCCTCCCCCAGCTGGGTACCTCCGCCGTCACTGCAGCTGCTGCCCTCGCTGCTGCGCTTCGGCAGCGACTGCCACTGCATCGACCTCCACTGCAGTGACCGCCACTGCAGCTGCTTCCATAGCTGCTGCCGCTTTGGCAGCGCCGCCGCCACCGCAGCGACCGCCGCCATCGCTTCCGCAGCCCCGCCTCCTGCCGCCGCCCGTGCGGCCACCGCCAGCCCCACGTGCACAAAGATTGCCACGCAACCTGCGATCCATTCCCCAAACCCTCCCGGCACCCTTACACCCCACCGCCAACGGCCCCCTGCACAGAGCGCACGTCCGTCCAACCCCCTTCGCCCCCTCAAGAACCCTGCGGTGCCATGTTTCCCTGACGCCTTACACGGGTTACTCTCGCTTTACGCGTGCGCCCTCAAGAACCCTGCATCCTCACCGTAGAAGGCCACCGCCAGTCGCGACCCCGCCTCCATGGTGTCCTCCATGCGCACCAGCGGCACGCCGTCCGGCAGCAGGTCCTCCAGCGGGTCCAGCGGCGTGTCGCCCGCCGCGTCCTCAGGCAGCTGCGGGGCCACCACCACGGCGGCGCCCTTGTCCACAGCCACCATGATGGACGCCGCGTCGTCCCCCCCTAGCATCCACGGGTGCAGCACGAAGATGTCGCCCGGGATCACCTGGGAGAGGTAGGGTGGGAAGGCCGGTGGTGAGCGGGTGCATAATGTAGGTGGATGTGGTTTGTGCGGGGCAGAGGTGCATGTGGTGGGGTGCTGGGTGCGCCTTGTGGCGGATATGGGGCAAGGGTGTGTGCAAGGGAAGTGGGGGAGGCTGTGTGCAAGGGTGCGCTGTTGGGGGAGGCGGCTGGCATGTTGACGGGCGTGCGTGAGGGACCGGACGAACACGGGAGCACGACTGCTGGGGGCTGCTGCTACCGCTGCCGTCCGGTGGTTGCTTACCAGGTGTGGGTTGCTCTGCACGCCTGACACGAGGGTGCTGGGGTAGTCTGGTGAGGGAAAGGGGACAGCAGGCAGCATGTAAGACACAGGAGCTGCCGATAGCGACATCGGTGTTGCTAGCAGCCCAGGCAGTGCGAGGAAGGGAGCTGGTTGCCGTGCGGACACGCCCGGCGTGCCGTGTGTGTGTCGACGCCGCGGTTGCAGCGTGCACGCATGCTGCGATGCCAAGCGACATGCGTCACCCCAATTGTGGTCGTCTCACTTGCTGCAAGCCATAGCGCGGTGTCGAAGAACGCAGCCTCGCCGAAGATGTCCGCGGCGGGATACACGCGGTTGGGAGGGTCCGGGTAAGAGGTGGAAGGCTCCCCAACGTCATCTGCTGCGGCGCCATCACGATCTGCACATGCAGGGCACAATTGGGCCCGACGGGCAACGCTTGGTGCATTTGTCGGTTTGACGACCCGTCAGAACCATAAGCAGGCGGCGGCGGTTGTTTGCCGGCACAAACCTGCTTCAGCAGCTTCATCTAATGCTCCTTCATCCTCAGCCTCCTCGAATTCTTCGTACTCCTCCGCTTCGTCGCCGGGGTCTAACCCCATTAACCTTCCGGTCATGGGGTCCGCCCGGAGCTGTTCCTCAAACTCTCCGGTCTCCCCCTCCTCATAATCATCGAATTGATCTTCTTCAAAAAGTTCTGGTTCCGGCTCTGGCTCCGGCTCTGCTCGACCGGGTCCGCGCTTGGCGCAGACGACAGTGCTAGCGGCCCGGCCTTGCCGACCGAGGGAAATTGGCGCAGTACATTGTGTTCCCTTTAATCTTCTATTGGCTAATTGTGAGCGGCATGAAGCTGCAGCGCAAGCAGGGGAGACTTGCTGGACTGGAGGCGGGGTTTGTCTAGCGTAAGGGCAGAGGCGCAGTTGTCGCAACATGGCTTTCAGTCCTGTTCCATGTGGCCTACTCGCGCTCTCACTAAGCCTTCGGTCGCCCCAGGGCTGTAGGCGTCGTCTATGACTTTAGGTTGGTTAGCCTCAACCGTTACCTGTCAGAACGAACAGCGAAACTTCGAACGCGCAGGACTAGCCCGTTGACTGGCACTGCATAAACGATCCAGCTGTAGGATAATATGCGCATGTACTTTGAGATTGTAGCATGTTCAGGCTCATACATCGCCATCAGCTCCGGCGAATGGAGCACCAAACTGTGAATTAATATATTGTAAATATGGCTCCCAAACCAGGACCGCCTGCTAAGGGGCCGGACCCCAAGGCGAAAGGACAGCCACCTCCGGTAGCCCCGCCCAGCGTCTTGGACCGCGCCTTTCCGCTATGGCAGGATGAGCCACCTACAAAGGATACAGGAAAAGATCTTCCAGGTATGGAATGACTTCACATGCGCATGTTGCCTCACTCCTGGATGTGGGCCTCCCATGCCGCGCATGCGGGTTCGCTCAAGAAGTACAGCACAGCCAAGGACGCATCGTGCGCTACTGCTATGTAGTAGTACGTTCATAGCAAGTTACTGTGCCGTTGCGCACACCCATGACAAGCACATGAGGAACGTCTGGGGAAGGGGGGGTAGATGTGCACACAAGGAGCAGCACTGAAAGGCTCCCTCGCGCGCCCGCAAGGTGCATCCCTGCATGAATTCCTGTAGATCGAACGTACTACATACACCAGCATGTTCTCACCCCAGCGCACCCCCTTTGCACTCCGGTTAATGGAATCCAGTCAATGAGAAGTACGAGGACGTGGCGGGCCTGGTGCTCCCGCCCGAGACGTCTGTGTTCCTGGACACCTGGAAGCGGCCGGAGGAGCTGGTGCTCAACGCACCGGACGTGCCCATGGTGCTGACGTTGCAGCAGGAGCCGTCCCCGGAGGCAGCAGCAGGGGAGGGCGGCAAGGGGGCGAAGGTGGTTAAGGCCAAGGACGCCCCGGTGGTGCTGAGCAGGGAGCTGGAGGGCACCCTGTCGGCGGGGCACCGCACCTTTGAGTGGCTGCAGGCCGTGTTCGTCATGGTCATGTCCGCGCAGGTGGGGGTGGAGGGATGAGTGGTGTACTGCGCCGCGGTGGGGTTGGCGCGCATGGGGTGCGCGGCGCGGGCTGTGGGCGCGGCGTGCGCCTGGGGCGTTGGTAGCAAGGGGCAGACCGGCAGGAGGCCAGGCTTGCCTGGATTGTCTGAGCCTGGAGATGCTGCCGTACGGTGTTCGCCGAGCAGCAAGGATGGCGCCGCCATGTGTGCGGGGAACCATTGCTGGGTGAGCACAGCGGCGTTGTGCAGTCCATGGGCGCTTTGCCGGATAGCAGGAGCGGCACACCAGTGCAGCGACTGCGGGCTGGCCTACAGGCCACGTAAAATGATCGAGACACAGCGGTCGCCTCCGGCTGCCTTCACCCGTGCCTGGCTGCTGCTGTGCGCTCCCCAGAAAGCCATCAAACAAGGGGAGTACCTGTGGGAGCTCATCTACCCCAAGGACGCCCAGGGCCAGGCGTGCCGCTCCCCCAGCGGCAAGTACAAGGTCAAGCTGTTCATCATGGTGCGGGGTGGAAGCGGGGGAGAGGTCCAGTGCAGGCCGGCACACGCTTGTGCCAACTCCCGCCGCTCAGGCAACAGCCAACATCCCGCCGCTCAGCCAACACACCAACCACGCACACGCCAATGCAATTCACAGTCTGCCCTTGCACCTCAACCTCGCTTTACGACCGCATCACGCCCACACGCCTTCACTCCCACTGCCTCAAGCCCCACCCCGTCCTCACGCCCCTCAGGACACGTGGCGCACGGTGGTGGTGGACGACCGCATCCCCGTGGACCTGTTCGGCCGGCCGCTGCTGGTCAACGCGCGGCCCATCCAGCTGTGGCCGCTGCTGCTGTCCAAGGCGGTGCTCAAGGTCATGGCCGCCAACCGCATCCTGCACGCCGCACTGCCCAACCAGGCCGCCGCTTTCCAGCTGCTCACAGGCTGGCCGCAGGAGGACCTGCTGGACCCCCTGTCGGGCACACGCCTGTCGGGCGGCCGCCTGTTTGACCGGCTGGAGGACGCGGTGCGGGGCAACGACGAGCGGGCGGAGCGCCATGCTGTCGCCGCTGTGACCATCATAAAGCGCGCGCTGCCGGAGCGGCCACCGCCGCGGCTGCTGGTGCTGGTGGGCCCCTCGGCTGTGGGCCGAGGACCGCTGCTGCGCCGCCTCGTGGCGGAGTTCCCCGACAAGTTCGGCATGACCGTGTCACACACCACGCGGCCTCCCCTTGAGCACGAGGTGCACGGCGGGGACTACTACTTCTTCGAGGTCGGGGGCTTCCGAGAGGAGGCGGCCAGCGGGAAGCTGCTGGAGACCGCGCCCGTGCCGTCCATCCGCGGCACGCACCTGTACGGGACGTCGTACGCGACGGTGCGGGAGGTGGCGGCCACGGGCAAGCTGTGCCTCATGGGGCTGGACGTGCAGGGGGTGCGGTCCCTGCGGTCAAACAAGCGCATTGACGGGCTGTACGTGTTTGTACGGCCGCCGAGTCTGGACGAGCTGGAGGCGCGGCAGCGGGGCCGGCTGAAGGAGGCGGAGAGCACCATCCGGAAGCGGCTGGAGTGGGCGTCGGGCGAGGTGCAGCGCGCGACGGGGGTGCCGGGCGTGATCGACCACGTGGTGGACAACGGGGAGGACAAGGACGCCGTGTACTACGACGTCAAGGAGGCCATCAGCACGCTGTCGCCCATCATCCGCAACCGGCTGCACGGCCTGCCGGCCTACGTGCTGGACTACGCGGACCTCATTGCGCCCAACCTGGTGGAGAAGCCCTTCCTCAAGCCCGTGGTCATCACGGGGCCCAACACGGGTGAGGGCCGGGTCATGCTACCCATGCAGCTGTCCACTTCAGCATGGCCGCTTGTGTTCGTCACCAGGTACTGGAGACTGCTTCCAATTCAGCAAGCTGACTGGTTTTCGCCTAATTGCACATCATACCGTCATCAGCCAAATACACCCCTGCCAACGGGCACGCACCGCATCCGCTACACCCGTCCCAAGCGGCCTTCGACAGCGCCCTTGTTCAACAACCGCGCCCTTCCTGTCCTCGTCCTCGCAGGCGAGCGGCGGGCGCTGATGGAGCAGCTGGTGCACGAGTTCCCCGACGTGTTCGCCTACCCGCACAGCACCACCACCAAGCCCTACCACGAGGACGCGTTGCACCGAGTGGACGCCGCGGACAGCGCCCCCGAGCAGCCGCCGTTCGAGGTGATCAAGACCAAGGACGGGGAGGAGGTGCACGTGTCACGACCAACCTACTCGTCCGTGTCCGTGCCAGGTGCGGCAGCAAACAACAGCACAGCGGGTGCCTTCACCCAGGGAGCTACAGCACCTTGCTGCGTGCCCCGTTCCTGGAGCTGGCGCGACGGCAAATCCGCTGAGACCCGCTCAACACTGCCTCGGCTCCCCATTCACCAGCCCCGCGAAATACTGCATTTTTACAAAAGGAGTCCACGCTTGGCCGCTGGTGGTGGTCTGCTGCCATCCAGCCCTAATATGCCATCTCCGGCGTATTGGAGTACCGTATGTCACGATCGGTCTCCGCACGTGCACCCGTGGACACCCAGCACTCACACTTTCGCTGTGCCACGCCCACACAGAGTTCGAGAGCTCGGCCAAGTCGGGCACCTTTCTGGAGTGGCACCGGGAGCTGTTCAAGCACCCGCAGGTGTCCCGGCTGTGGGGTGTGACGCCGGACGCCATCAAGGAGGTCATCCGCGCGGGCCGCCTGCCGCTCATCGAGTGCGAGACGGAGGGGGCCGAGATGCTCAAGAAGCGCGGCATCGACTGCCTCACCATATTCCTCAAGCCGCCCAGCGTGGAGGTCTTTGAGGTAGGCGCCACAGACAAGCACTCTCTGGCGCTGCCACGCCCCGTACAAGTGTGTTTGTGGGACAGCAAGCACTAACGCCACTCCAGCTTGTTGATACAGCCGCACTATGAGCGTCGTCACAGTTACCATTCCGTATGAGGCCCCCTCCCACATCCTTTCCTTTCCAACTCCACAGCAACGCCTGCGCGACTTCCTGACGGAGACGGACGAGGAGATCGCGGCGCGGCAGGAGATGGCCCGCCGCGAGATGGAGGCCGCCGCCGCCCCCGGCAACCCCTTCGACGCCGTGCTGGACAACGACGACCCCGACACAGCGTACGAGGAGCTGAAGCGCCTCATATCCCGCTGCCGCCCCGACATCATCGTGCCCGAGGAGGACAAGCTGGCTGACCCGCCCCCGCCGCCCAAGCAGCCCGTGCTGGTGCTGTGCGGCCCGGCCGCGGGGGGCAGGTCTGCGCTGGCCAGGCAGCTTCTCACCACCTTCCCGGACAAGTTTTCAGCACCGGGGATCACCACCGACCGTAAGCCCGCCAAGGGCGAGGTTTCATCCCCTGCGTTGACTTTTGTGAACGCGAAAGAGCTCGTCAAGATGGCGGCGGACGGGCTGGTGGCTTACCAGCGGCCAGGGGAGGACAAGGCGGCCGGCAACCAAGCCGTAACCAACGCTTCCTTGCTGCGTGTTGCGTCGGAAAATAAGGTGGCGGTGCTGGAACTGCCCGACTATACGACGGCGCTGCCCGGGCTGCGGCACGGCCAGGTGCTCAAGGACGCGCTGTACGTGTTCGTGGCGAGCTCGGGGATGCTGCGGACGGCGCTGGCGGAGCAGGTGGCGGCCGCAGAGGCGGCGGCGGCGACGGCGAAGGGCGCAAAGAGCTTCAAGGGGGCGCCGGTGGCGGTGGATGTGGATGGCGCAGTGGCGGACCTGGAGCAGCAGGCGCAGGTGAGTTGTGGGGCGTGCAAAGTGGAAGGAGTGAAACGCACTACCAGGCCGTGGACAAGCTCCTTAGCCCTCTCGAGCACATCGATAACAGGCACAGCATCTGAAACACAAGGTGAGGATTCGTCGCCACCACACGATGAAAACAGTCAGCGTTTCAAGCTGATTGCCCTGCCGCCCTGCCTCTGCCACGTGCCTCCCAGGTCGCCTCCACCCACTCCGAGCTGTACGACGCCGTGGTCCGCGAGGACGACATGATGGATCTCATCAGCTCCGTACGCCTGGCCCTCTCGTCCCACGTCCCGCACGTCGTGCCCCCGCCGTACCGCCCCATGGTGGTGGCGGGCGCCTTCGGTACCGGCAAGCGACAGCTGCTAGCCCGCCTGTTCGAGGCTCTACCGGGTCGCTTTGCCGTACCCGTCATCACCACCACCCGTGCTCCCGGCCCTGACGACCCTGACAGCTCCCGGGAGGGCATGGTGGTGGTGCCTAGGGCGGAGGCCGACGCGATGCAGGCGGCGGGGGGCTTTGCGACGTACAGGGAGGTGCTTGGGGAGGTGTACGGCATCACTACGGCAGCGATCAAGAAGGTGGGCGCCAGCGGGCGCGTGCCGGTGGTGGAGGTTGACCACGTGGAGGACGCGTCGGCGCTGCGGGCCCGTGGCTTCGACGCCACCTACCTGTTCATCGGCATGGAGGACATGGGCAAGCTGCTCACCGTCATACACGAGGTGGGTAGAAGCGTCGAAGGGGGCCTGCGGGGGAAGATAGGACGCCCATGCCGGTGGCGCGGAGCTAAGGGCTTGTCATGCGGGGTGCGTGAAGTCCAGCCGTTGCATTTGCCACAGCTTTACACCCTCTCCACCTGCCAAAGCGCCCCTCCTGGCATGCCACTCGCATTTCAACACCATGCTTGACACGGCACGGAAGCATGCGCCGCCAGCCGGCACACACACCCGCCCAACCGTCGCCCACAACCCACGCCCTCGCCCCCACAGGAGCTCTCCGCCAACCCTCCGCTGGGCTACGAGCTGCAGGACGCCGTCAACCAGTTCTTCGCCACAGCCAAGGCCGAGATGGCGGCCAGCCGCGCGCCGGGGCTGTTTGACAGCTGGGTGCTGCACGCACCCGACGCCCCCGACCCCTCCTTCATACGCCTGGCTGAGGCTGTGCACGAGCAGTACCCCGACGTGGTCACACGGCACTTCGTGTGGGGCTACGGGCGGCAGCTGTGGGACCCTACCGTGCGGGTGCATGGGCTGCGGCCGCTGCGCGTCATGGTGCTGGGCCCGGCCGCCAGCGGCAAGAGCACGCAGTGCGCGCTGCTGTCGGAGCACTTTGGCATGCCGCACATCAACGTTGGTGACCTCATGTTTGAGGAGGTCAAGGCCAAGAGCGCGCTGGGATTGGAGGCCAAGGAGTATATGGACGCGAGCAAGACGGTGCCGGACAGGTGCGAGGGGCGGTGGGGCTGGGGTGGGACGCGGGGCTCAGGGTGGCGGAGGGCGAGGCGTACCGGTGTGTACGTATGTACTGCATGAAGGGAAGGGCCCAGCTAGACGGTGCGTAGCGTCCTGTAGGCTGAGTAGGTTCCAGTGGAGGGATTAGATGCGCGTTCGGCGCACTGGTGTGTTCCTTCAGTCATCCTGGCATCGCATCTGTGTCATACAAGGCAACAACGCTTCGTGAACCTGCTGCCGCTGTGCTACTGTGTGGCAATGCCGGTGTGCAGGTTCTTCTTTGCGATGCTGCGGAAGCGCCTGGCCGACCCCGACTGCGTCGCGCGCGGCTGGCTGCTGGACGGCTTCCCGCACACGGCGGAGCAGTGCACGCAGCTGCAGGACATGGGCATCGTGCCGGACAAGGTAGGTTGGTCCACAGCCTGCGGCACACACCCCAGAGGTGCCTTCCTGTGCATGTTCTTGGGCCATGCTACGTAGTGCGGCAAGGAACAACAGCCCCCTCCGTGCACCTGCACAGAGCTCTCTCTGGCAACCTGGCCAGAACCCTTGTATGTGGGGTGGGCCATATCGTCCACACCGTCCCAACCCTGCCCGTCCCCATGCGCCCCTCCGCCCAGGTGCTGCTGCTGGAGGGCGAGCACGCGGTGCTGCTGGACCGCACGCGCTACCGCCGCTACGACCCCGCCACCGGCCGCGTGTACCACATGCCGGAGGAGGGCGACCAGGCGCTCAGCCCCGCCATACGCCCCGAGAAGCCGGACGGCAGCGTGGACACGGAGGTGGTGGCCAGGTGAGGGGCACTTGCGGGATGCTGTGGTGTGAAGCCCGCCCGATCCACACGACGGCGCTTTTAAATTCATCCTCCTTACTGCTTGTCTCATGTAAGCGCCCCTAGATTATGCCGCTCTACTGCCAGCATCGACCTGGCCTTACCTGGCGTGTGCATTGCCCCTATCTCCAGCCTCTGCCCGTGCATTATCCTCCTCCCGTTCACCGCACCCGTCCTTGCCCTTTCCCTAACCACTATCCCCTTCAGGCTGGCCCCCCGCCACGACGACAGCGACGAGAACGTCATGTCCCGCCTGTCGCTGGCGGACGTGCACGTGGCGGCGCTGCGTGACGCCTACGCCGCCATCAGCCTGCGCCTGGACTCCGCCGCCGACCCGCGGGCCACCTTCCAGCAGGCGCTGGACTACCTCACGCTGGAGGCCAGGCTGCAGGAGCTGCAGGTGCGGTAGTGGGGATTGGTGGTGCGGTGGGGCGTTCATGCAGGTTCTGCTGAGCCTCAAACCCCACGGCGCTGCGACACAGGCAAGTCTCGTCCCCAACACCTTGTTCCGGTTTCCGGTTCCGATCTCCGACTTTTCCCGGATCCAAGCTTCCGGGTTTTTCGCTTTGTAGCTCTGCGGCTACCGGAACACCCTGCTCACGGTCCCGTTCCGCCGTGCCCCCCTCCCCCGCCTCCAGGTGGTCCCCTCCACCAGCCTCAAGGAGCTGCAGTACCTGGTCAGCACCACGCTGCGCTATCGGCGGCGGCAGCTGCTGCTGCTGACGCAGGACGACGGGCGCACCTTCTGGGTGGACGCGCAGGAGGTCATGGGCGCCAACGCGCACTGCGCACTGCTGTGCCAGGTAGGTCTGGGGCTTCAGACAGGATGCAGAGGGGGGACGATACGGCACAGCGCTCCTGGTAGGCGTTTGCGAACGAGCAGGGACTGATGAGGGGCTAGGGGCACGGGCTAGGGGGTTCAACGGGACGACGCTTTTTGCTGCCAACGCCGTGTGTAGGTCAGGTGCACTTACAAGTCATCAGTGGAGTTTGCCTAACACTGCCATGCCGTGCCACCCTCGTTCCCCGTCCTTACTTGAATCCTGACACCTATCCCTTTGCCCCCTGTCGCTGCCGCAGGACCCCTCCATGTTCCCCACCTCGCACCAGCTGCGCCGCGTGGACACCTCCAAGCTGTCCCGCACCGCGCTGCTGTACGTGGACAGCCCGGAGCCTGTCAAGCTGCTGGCCTCGCTGTTCACGGGCCCGCAGTACCCGCTGCTGGAGGACCCGCCCACGCCGCACAGCCTGCTGGTCTTGGCAGGCCCTGCCGGCGTGGGCAAGACCACCGTGCTCCGCGCGCTACTGGCCGCACAGCCCTCGCAGCTGCGCCTGGTGCCGGTGGTCACCTCTCGGCCGCCGTTGCGGAGGGAGCCGGGCTCCAGTGTAGTGCTGGTGCCTCCGTCAGCGGATGGCACGGGCAAGGAGGTGGCGGAGGGGCAGCCGGGGCGAGGGCCGTGTGCGCGGGATGCCATCGCCACCGCGTGCTGCATCTCGGCAGCTGCTCTGCAGGCGGCATCAGACGCAGGGCAGCTGCTGGCTGTGTGCCAGTCGTGGGACGGGCACACGTACGGCGTATCCAAGGCAGCCCTGGAGGCTGTGTGGGCTGAAGGCTGCCTGCCCGTGATCGAGGGCCCCTTGGAGCTCGCGCTCGCGCTCAAGGAGCTGTCCGCGCAGGCGGCGGAGGAAGCAGCCGCCGCTGCCGCGTCCGCGCCGCCTCCCCTGGCCGCATCCGCTTCCCGCACGAGCACCGGCGCGCCGCTAAAGTCGGAGGCCAGTCGGATCAGTGCAGCGGGGCCGCCGGCGGCGGGAGGGGCAAAGGCACCTGAGCCGGCGCTGGTGGCACGTGTTGCGTACCTGGCCGTAGACCTGGCGGAGCTGGACGTGCGGCTGAGGCTGCAGGGCCAGCGGGAGGAGGCGGACGTGGGGCTGTGCCTGCAGGCCGCGCAGGTGGAGGCGGCGACGCTGCAGCGGCTCGCGTTGGACAGCCCCGCGCCGCCGCCGCCGGGCTCGCACCTGGACCCGCTGCATGTGCTGGCACGTGCACAGCACCAACAGCAGCAGCCTGCAGCGGCGCTGGCGGAGCTGCCGCAGGGGCAGCTGCCGCCGCTGCCGCACCCGGAGGTTCTGGATGTGGTGGCGGCGTCGTACGATGCCGTGGTGGCGTTCCACAGCGTGAAGCAGCTGGCGGCGGACAGCTGGCGGCGGCCGCGTGCGCAGGTGGCGGGGCAGCTGGTGCTGGAGGAGTTTGACTGGCGCGCGTCGCGGCCGGGCGCGACGGTGCAGCGGCTGCGAACACACATGGCCAACGCGGGGATGCTGGAGCTGCCGCGCGGGCGGCACGTGCTGCGCATCAACAGCGACAGCCTGCTGCTGCACGCCGTGACCTTCATGTCCACCACGCCGTGCACCGTGGGCGAGTACAGCCAGATCATGCCCATGTGCGACGCGGGGCTGCACGTGTCGCCGTACGAGGGGCGGTACGACCCCGTACCGCTGGGCGCCACCGCGCTGATGTTCAGGTACAACCTGGCGGTTCCGGAGCCGGCGACCATCTCCGCGTACCTGTCCATCAATGGTGAGGACATGCGCTCCGTGACGAGGTTGTTGCTGGTGGACAAGGCCACCGGGACGGCGCAGGCTATCCCCAGCAACCGCCTGCATGCGACGGAGCTGGCACCCAACGCGCATGGCTCGGGGTACTGCCTGGTGGCGCTCGCAGACGCGTCCTCGCGGGCGGTGACGGAGGAGGGCACCTTCTGCCTCACCGTCACGTCCACGTCCAGCCTGGCGGGGCACGTGGTGGAGGTGCCGTGCCATCGCGCCGACGCGTTCCGGGAAGTGTACCGCCCCAACGCCCGGCACGTGCTGTCACGGCACGTTATCACCGCCACCGCCGCGTGCCAGCTGGCGGCGGTGGCGGCCACGGAGCCTCGGTTGCCCTTCACCATGACGCTGCAGGAGGCGGGTACGGGGCAGGAGATCACGTGGGCGGGGAGCGGGAGCTACCCGGTCCGCATAGCGGCGAGCAGCAGCGTCAGCGGGGGCGGCATCGTGGCCACCAGCGGGGACCGCGCCGCGCCGCCGCCGCCGGGGCCCAGCACGGACACAGGGGTGCTCGGGCCGGAGGGGTACGCGCTGATTGCGGATACCAGCCTCAAGGCGGGGAAGTACCTGCTGACGTGTACCCTGGATGCGGCGGCCTGCCCGGCGGGGCTGCAGCCGGACCCGGTCACAGGCGTGATGCCGCATGGGAACCCCGTGGCGGTGCGGCTGTCGGTGCACCCCTCCGCGGATGAGAAGGCGTGCACGGTGGTGGCGGACAATGCTCTGCAGAAGTACGTGCAGGGTGTGTACGACAAGTGGAACGCGGCTCCGGTGCAGCTGATGGCGCCGCCGCAGCCGCCGACCGGGAAGGGGGCGGCGGCGAAGCCGCAGGGCAGCACCAAGGGGATTGCGACGGGGCGCGCGGTGGTGGCCGCGGGGCTCCTGGAGAAGTACACGAGTGCGCAGCAGCCGGCGGCCGGTGTGGCGGCGTCGGCGGCTGAGGGCGGGACGGGGGCGGAGCCTGGGCCTGAGGGCGTGTCGCGGGTGCTCAAGGATATGAGCACGATGGTCATGCAGCCGCAGGAGCACGTGCGGGTGGTGTGTGCGCAGCCTGGGGGGCGGGTAACGGAGCAGCAGCTGGAGGAGCGGCAGGCAAGTGCCACGGCCACGGCGGCGGCGGAGGGCGCGGCACGGATCGCGGGGGTGTCCAAGGCGTTAGAGGCTAGCAAGGGGGAGCGGGCGGGCTTCAAGGCGCGGCAGGCGAGCCAGTTTGCGGAGTGGCGGGCGGCGCGGGTGCAGGCGCAGCGGGAGGCGAGCAGCAAGCGGGAGGAGGTGATGGCCAGCGTTAAGGCGGCCGC
>BQMZ01000309.1:0-87839 GCA_036984285.1 Chlamydomonas sp. KOR1 | reverse complement strand
CGCCCGCGGGAAGCGGCCGAACAGCTCCGTCACCACCGCCGCCGCCCTGTCGTGCACCACCGCAGCCACGTCATCCACACACTCGGCGGCGTGGCGGCCCCAGCAGCCCTTGAAGCGGCGGAGCAGGTCCTCAACCGCGTCGTAGGGAGGGAAGGTGGGCAGCTGGCAGCCCCTGGGGGGTACAGGGAGTGCCAAAACGCTTATATACAGCAGAGAATCATCTGCGTGCCTGTTCAAGAGCTCAACGACATGGCAACAACTACAGCGCACCGTAGATTGCTAGATGGGATACGAGGCGGAAAGGCCTGTATCGCAATGCTTCTGGTTGCACCAGTACTAACCAGACTGCCAAGGTCGGTACCAAGCCGCTGCATTGTGGGCGAGTGCCAAGAGGCCGTACACCATGACGTGGCCAGGGGCAGTCCGGCATGCAGGGGTACAAGGGAGGTGGACCCTAGACTAGTAGGAAGCTCGCTGGGAGTCGGCGGTGCGTGGCTGAGGTGCATTGCGGTGCGCTGTACAGTGCTGCATGCCCCGCGGTTACGTCGCAGTGCCGCGCCGCAGCCCGACGCACCAGTGGTTGCGCAGCAGCTGCTGCACCTGCCCCAACGTCCACAGGCTGCCGACCGCAAAGCCCCAGCCGTCCAGCATTTTTTCCACCTCGGGGATGTGCAGCAGGTCGTACAGCGCCGCATCGCGCAGTCCACCGTCCTTCTCACCACTGCCGCCCCCTTCCGCCGCTGCCGGCTTCGCCTTGTAGCATTCCAGCAAAGGCCTCAGGTCCACGTCTCCGTTGGGGTCCAGCAGCAGCAGCAGCAGCAGCTGCTGCTGCCGGCCTGCCGCCCCGCCGGCTGCCGCTGCTGCACCGCCAGGCTGGGTGCGATCGCCCCCGGTGGTGGCAGCAGCAGCATCACCTCCACTCCTCCAGCCGCCTCGCCCAGACCCTTGTCCTCTTGGCTTAACGCGCCCACCAGCCTGCCGCCCACTAGGAAGGCGGGCGTACTGCGGAGCACCTTGGAGCCGAACTTGTCGTACAGTCCGAGCAGCTGCATACGGCATTACGGCGGGTAATCGCTCACCGGGACACCATGGGCCGCTGGTTTGCACACCGAAGGCCCACCGGCAAGCAGGGGAACTGGGGAAGTATCAGATATCTACGTCCCTGCCCCACGCCGTTAAAACCTGTGTGGCGAAGGCCCGCCCAACCGCACGCGCAGCCGTGCCCCGCGCTGCCCCATGACAGTTTTCCGTACCGGTACCGATGACCTACCTCCTGCACGCACTCCTTGCTGTGTTCGTGCGCCCCGTTGAGCTCCTGGTCCAGCCGCCCCGCCGCCTGCCGCAGCAGCAGCCGCAGCTCCCGCAGCGGGTCGGCGCTGGGAGGCGGGGGCAGGCCGTCGAGCTGCTGCCTCACCTCCGCCAGCCGCCTCTGCACCCGCTTGCGCATCTCCGGCAGCTGCTGCTGAATCTGCTCCATCAGCAGGGCGCTCAGGCCGTCTCGCACCTTGTCGGCACCCAGGCGCCCCGCCAGCTGCGATGAAGCGGCCGTAGCTTTCGCCCAGTGGGGGCTGCTTGCAAAGAAGCTGCGCTCAGCCTCGCGCGCCTTCTCAAAGGTGATGCCCGTCTCTACCGCCTCCTGAGGTGGATTCTTGACAACGTAGCAGCCCAGCCGGAGGCTGTCGGAGTGGCTGCTGGCTGCGCTTCCGCTGGCGGCAGCGGTGCCTGTGTGCGGGTAGTGGTAGCCGTGATGCTGGGTGCCAATGGGCAGAGGAGTTGGTGAGACGAAATCGATGAGCTTCCTGTGCATGGAGCTCTGTCCGTCGGGGATCATGTCGGGCTTGGTGATGACGCCAATGGTGCGCTGGCCGGCCGGGTCCACCTCACGAGCCCATCGCCGGATGACCTGCCGTACACACACCGACAGGCAACAAGGTGCACGACAACATAAAAGGACAGGGTGGATGACGTACACCGCGCGGGTGTTGTGCAAGGCGTACAGGAAAAAGAGGTTAGGGGAGCATTAAGGGCTGCCTACCTCGGCTGTTGGGTCATTGCGCGCTGCCGGCTGGATGTTGATGTGGCCGGTACAAGTAGACGCTGCCGTAAGCAGAAAAGGCGAGCGAGGGGCCTGGCAGCTACCACACGCGGCGTGCGGACTGTATCTTTAGGTGCCTTCAGTGTGGATAGGTGTGCCTTAGTATGTACCCGTACCCCTGCCACCATGCCCAACCACACCCACGTACTTGGACCTCTTGGTGTTGCCACCATTTGCCCTACTCCACCTGGACCCACCTGCTCTGCCCCACCTGCCCATCCGCACCGCCCCCCACGTGCCCTCTCACACCTGCCTACACCTGCCCACACCTGCCTCCACCTGCCCTACCTCACCTGCCCACACCTGCCCCAACCTGCCCTACCCCACTGCCCCGCCTGCCCTACCCTACCTGCCCACGCCTGCCCTATCCCACCTGTCCTGCCCCACCTGCGTCTCCTGGTCCAGCATGGCGGGCAGCGTCATGACGATGACATGGTGCTGCGGCTCAAGCTGCTTTTTCACCATGGCCTGGACCGCCTCCACGTGGTGCGGGCCGTCGGCATGGTTGTGGATGATGCCTGAGCGCGGACAAGTCGCCAGGGCGTAAGGCAATTCCAGGCAAAGCGACTGGGCTTCAGCTGGGTTGACCTCTATGTTAAGCTGCAGGGCAGAGCCAACAGCAGGTGTCGCATGAGACACAAGTTCATGGCGGACACAAGCTCATGTGGTGCAGCTGTGACGTCCCCGCTAACCGACAGCCCCTCCAGCACCTCCCCAGGTACCTGTGACTTTGCCATGCCCGTGCGGCCTTGCCTCGTGAAGCCATCTCCCATCTCCTGGCTCTGCCAGCGTTTCCTGACGCCTTACACGAACCCCTCGTTAAACGCGTACCCCACCTCCTCCCGAGCAATCTAGCCTTTGCCGCCGAACCCCCGTCGATTCCCAAACTACCAAGTCACTCACCCGGCAGGTCAATGATGGTGAGGTCTGCATCCGCCCCCTCAATCTCTAGCACCACACGGTCCATGGTGAACTGCCGCTCGTACTGCAGTGCGAGTGGCAGGCTGCCGTACGCCGCCGAGTGCCATACGGCACACGTGGGTACGCATACGGGGCCGTCGTGCCCGGCTGCAGGAGGAGAGAAGGTGGGCGTGGGGCCATCACCGTGGCCGCGTGCAGCACCGGCTGCTGCTGCGGCTGCTGCTGCTGCTGCTGCTCCTGAAGGGCGTGACGTCGGAGGCTTGACGTTTGAAAACTGGGGCACAAACGCTTTGGCGCCGCCGGGCTGCCGGGCCACATGGCTTGGGTTCAGTAGTACGCCCTGGGCGGCGGTGACGACGGGCGAGATATGGGCTTTGTCGTACACCGTACAGAACTGCTCCTCCAGAGGTCGGCCGGCGGCCGCGGCTGCGGCGGCGGCGCTGCTGCCGATTTGGTCACTGTCACGTGCCAGCTTGATGGTGCACGACCAGGTGGAGCTGTCGGCGGCAGCACTGCAGGGATACCGGTGCAACAGTACGGACAACAATCGCGTGAAGTCGCTCGAGCGCAGTGCGGCCCAAATTGGCAGCGGTCGGTGGCTTAGGCGTCGTGTGCTGATGCCATGTACATCGGCCCCCTATCATAGTGGTGGCAGTACCGGTACGGCAGCACCTTCCTACGTACAGCTCACGTTGACCCAAGGGCCACACCTGCGTACGGTAAGGTGACCCCTGGGCACCCTTAAGGGCGACGGTCCCTTGCGCGCCCGCTCGTGGTCCTCATCACTATGCCGACAGGAAGCTCGCGTTAGAGGGCGTTAGAGGGCGCTAGGAGCTCTGTAGCGCGAGCATAGCGCACTGGTAGCGCACTCCTAGCGCTGCGTAACGCTGGGTTAACGCGTCGTGAGAAAGCCAGCCCTGGGCGCGCTACACACCTTAGCGCGAACGGCCGCCCCTTAGCGCTTTCTGTCGCGGTAGCATAACGCTGAGCATAGCGCGCAAAAGAAACCACCTTAGGGTATAACGCGAGCTGTAACGCGAGGCGGTACGTGGGGCGCTAGGGAGGCTGCCGTAGCGCAGGCGCCACTTCATGGCGTTAGGCGCCCTAATTGGTAACGCTGGTTTCCATTTCGCGTTACAGAGCCTCTCGCCAAGCGTAACTAGGGCGCTACGCTTGCACCAATAGCGCTACCAGCGGAAGGGGGCACAAAACCGTAGCACGACGTACGGTTTGGTCAGGTTCACAACAGGGTCCTACCCAGGGGTCCCCTGGTCCTACCTACTGCCCGCAAACATACAGCTGCTAGGTCGCCAGTAATCGTGCAACACGCAACCACTCCCTGCCATCTGCATTACTATGCCTAGTTGGACGCCTCAAGATCACATGCTCAAGCCTTCCAGTGACACTTGTGTTGCAGCGAACACTTTGTCCCAGCCCCACTTCCCCACCTACCGCTCCTACATCCTGCTTACTGGTCTTAATTCCTGCTACAAACGCCATGCTGCATGCCTTGCCTAGCACTCACAGCGCTTAGCCATGCCATCTGCTACTGCAAACCTGATGCCCCCTGCCCCCTCCTGCCTTACGCCAATCGCTCTTACTACAGGCCAGCTGTCTTACGCATACACTTGTTCCAGGTGTAGCCCCGGTCCTGAATGCGCTCCGCCATTGTAAAGCAGGTACCCCGCACCTGTCAGCACACGTAAAGGGATTGAGTTACATGGTCATTAAGGGTAGATTACGATAGGAGAGAGGATTACAGAGACGCAGTCAAAGCTTGAGCCAGGTGAACAGCAGGCAGGATGTTGTCCTGTTGGCGGGACACAGTGTCCTGTGCCAAGGGCCTACCTGCGTTGGCTTGACGTTATGGGTGGGTGTTGGAGCGGCGCTTCCTCACATGAATCCTCGCAGGCGCCTGAAGGCAAGGGAACGCCGTGTTGGGGTCGCACAAAACACTTGACGACGGTAAGCTAGGGTACAGCCAGCGTGTTCGATGTCCTCATGGGGCGAGCGGGCCAACAGGCTAGCACAATGTAGCTCTCTGGCCAGGACACGAACACACCTTCGTTGGCTGCTCAAGCAACGCTCAAGCCTACATGTGCAGCGCTTCCTGGAGCCCACCTTTCCGCACAGCGGCTGCATGCCTCAGTCCCCCCAGAACTCTACCACAGGAGAGACTTGTTGTACTGCATTACCCACCGTTCTTCCCGCTGCGGCACATGTAAATTGACCGACACGCAGCACCCCGGTGTCCCAGACCCACCTCCACAAGCACGCCATCAAGACCTCGGGAGTCCCCTTGCCCCCTTGAGTGGGGAGAGTGCAGCCATGTCGACCGCGAGCGGCGTCGCCCCACGGTTGCCAACAGGATACAGAGCCGTGGTCGTTACCGCCGACCTGTGGTGTGTGGTCGGTCGCCGGGTGGTCAGGGGACACAGCAGCCGCAAGGCAGGCACCCAGACGCCTGTGATGCTGCCCTCCCCCTTTACCGCAGTGTTGCTGCTTTGCCGTTCATGGCACGAGTGCTTGCTTGACAGCCGGCATCATAGACCTTGAACCACACCCCTACACTGCCACCCTTGGCACCACCGGTTCCCAGCGCCTTGCCGCTCCCTGCAACATAATGCACGGGCATATAAAGCCCAAAGTTTGCCCCATGAACCCTACTACCAGGCCCATTTGACATGCCCAAGTGCCCTCATCGACATGAAAGTGGACACGCAGGGTTACCCCACCATTCAGATCCCTCACCCCACACGACCCGCATCCGATTCCCAGTGCCGTGCTGCCCCCTGCAACATATCACACGTGCACTCAAAGCTTGCATGCAAAGGTCAATAGGTGCGCCGTGTGAGTCTACTAGCTACAGGACCGGTCCTGCATGCACGAGTGGCCCCACTCATGCATGCAGTTGTGCCCCTGATTGAGCTTCTCCCCAACAAATAATTCATTGTGCTCATGGCAATTGAGTATGTACACCTCAAGCAGAAGCACAAGGTTCGCTTGTGTGCAGTGGTATCGGTGCCCTGACCCATGCACCCACGCCCAGTGGCTGGGCAGTCCTGCCCCTGGCACGCCCGCGGGCTGCAGTCCAATGACGTCCCGGCGACCCCAGCTCACCGGAGCATGCTCGTCCTGTCGTACGTTGTACACACAGTTCAGTCAGTCTCCATTGCGGCGTTATAGCTCAAATAACCGCACTTTCAGGCGGTCGTAACCGGGGGCTCTGGCTGCAACACCACAGCCGCTCCGGCTGCAGCTGCAGTTACTCGCTTCAAGATATCGCTCCCTCACTGCTTAATAGGTAGGTCATGCAGGTAAGTCCTTGTCATGTGCCGAAAACGGTCTGAACTTAACTCCGTCTTGAACTAGCCATCGTTGGTGTATTTCGCAATGAGTACAGAATGGCATGCAACCTTATCATTACCGGATTGCTTCAGCATTGCGCAGCCTAACGCGGCGATTGGCGATTGGCGTGCGCGGTATGCCAGCGGCACCTGTATGCCAGCGGCACCTGCGACGGTTACCCCCAGATCCTCCTCTGAAATGGCTTGATACAACAACACAACACCAAATAGACATGAAAGGTGGACGGGCTGCAGTGTCTAGACGCGAAACGTGGCCTACGGGTCTGGCACGCGCTAAGGGGCAGCGCTACCCTACCGCCCCCTTGCGCCCCCTAGCGCGCCGTAGCGCTGGCTAGCGCCCTCTAACGCCCTCTAACGCGAGCTTCCTGTCGGCATAGTGCATTCTCCTTCCACACCCGCCTACATCCTCACCGCCTACATCCTACCCCTCCTCTCTCACTCCCGTTATCCCACGCTCCCAACGCACCTCTTGCGCATGCGCACCTCAGTGGGGCAGCGCGTGCACGTGCCGTCGGCACGTGGCAGCGGCACGCCCGCCACCGCCTCCACGACGCTGCTCTTACCGCTGGACTGGTCCCCGGCGATAACCAGAGTGGGCACCTCCAGCAGCGCATCCACGCCTAGTGCCCGCAGGTCGTTGGCAAGCGACAGCAAGGAGGAGGAGACTGAGCTGTACCGTGTATCGGACAGCTGCTTCGGACCGCGCTGAGATGTGGGAGGAACAGGAGGAGCGGCGTTGTAGGATGCCGCTTCGGAGGTAGCACTGACGGCAGGGGCTGCAGTCCGAAGGAAGGTGGCTTTTGGGCCACCGTAAAAGGGAAGCGGAGGGACGTGCAGCGTTGACATTGTCGCTTTGTCAAGGCCCTGCAACAAATGTACACGTTTTCACATATATGGCAGGAATGCAAAAGGGAGTCGGGCTTGTGAAACTTGTCAAATTGAAGCTTGCATTGCGCAACTCAGTGGCAAGTCGATTCCGGAACCTTGCTGGCGGTTGGTGCGGCGGTCACGGGTCGCGTTGCTTTCGACGCAACCTTGGAACGCACACGGAGCACTACACATGGATCCTATCCTACAAACGCTGTTGCCCCAATCTTCTGGTACCATAGCAGTCGCCGCCACGCGCGGAGCCCTGCGGAACGTATGCGGCGAGGCGTACGACCGCCGTTCACCACAGGAGGCAGGACCCCACAGTCGCCACAGACCCCATACCGTCAGGTGTCCACTACTGCTATATACGATAACACACCATGGGTTCATGGCCCCATGTAGCCTCGAACCCAGGGCACACTGGGGTTGCTACTGGCTTCCACCTGTATCAGGGAATTTACAAGTACTCCCTTACAACGGTCCAGTCCTGGTAGGACAGGTCGAATTACCGTTTCATCGACTGATCAGCCCATGGAGCATGCCTGCCAGGGGCCCTTAGCCCCATCGTCTCCTCTTCCGCTCTTAGACAACACGACCAGGAGTACTGCACGTCCACATGTGCACCTCAAGCCTAAGCCGCGGGAAAAACCCACAATCAGTCCCCCGTCGCCTTACCTGCATAGAGCATACAATAATAATGGCCATGCCTCCGCCTCGTCCTGCCCGACTGCGGGCTGCCCCGCTCACAACTCGGCCCTGGGCACGGCCCAGCCCACACGTCCCCTCTTGCGCTGCCCTCCGCATACGTGGCTCTGCACCGGAACACATACTCGCTCCTCTCGCACTGACAAAATGGTCAGCCCCGGCATACCGCACTCCATCGGACGTATACTCAAGGACTCAACCATGCTGCACTCCTGACGACTGCATAGCACCCCACCGCACCCCGTGTCTATGCATAATAAGCACGTGAAAAAAGGGCAGCTGCCTTCCAGGTTGACGACGGCGTAAAAATCGCATCCCTGCGTGTAACGTCAGGAGATGGGCATGGCGCTTTGGCGTGCCGAAGTAGTGGCACCCATACGCCGTACGTAGGGCAGGGTGACCCAGCCCGCCTGACTCCTGCCCCCTATCGGATCCCTTCTCACATCACTCCCCGACGCACAGGACTAGCGCCACCAGACTTCACCTTCGCACAAATTGACAAACGCCAGGCACGGAGTCCAGCGTGCATAGTCAGCACGTAGATTAAAACATGGAATCTCACCCCCCAGAGCGAGCCAGCAGGAACGACCCGAAGCTGCGCAAACCTCGACGAAGCGCAACATACCGTCCCCCATGAATGGGCGAACAGCAGCTCAGCACAGGGCAGCCCACTCCACAGTCCACACTACGCTTCCGTCTCGGAAAGGCGGCATGCCGCCACGTTCTTCTCCCTTCTCTCTCCCCCTTCCCTTCTAGGTCCCTCCAAGTCCCTCCCTCTTTTGAAATACCTTCATGAGCCTCCCTCTCAGTTGCCACGCTCGAAGGAGTAGCAGTCGCCCTTGGGCCCAGGGGACTTGGCCAGCACCTGGGCGATGGCGTCCAGGTCCTGCGGGGTGAGGGTAAGATACACACGGGGCCAACTCCTTTGAAACTCCTCACCACTACCAAGTTGCATGGGGGCACCGTGTGGTTGCAAGGCGAGCCGGGCGTCTGTGGGTCGGCCGGGACAGCCGAGCATTGGCGGATAGGCTCTACAGCTGCACTCTCTACAACCCCGAGCTCGCCCCGGCCGCCGTCACAGCAGACACATCCGTCAACTGCTGGATCACTGTTACCCCCGCCGGCTTCGCATCTGCAGTGCAGCGTGCCCCCGTAGCCCGGTACTCCGACTTGCTCGTACGCGTCTGATTATCCATGCAGCACACCGGCTGACCATCCTCTAGCAGGCAAATCCCAACCAAAACACAGAAGGACGACTTCCGCCCTCTCCCGCTTCCCCCCTCCCCGCCCACCTGCTGGTCCAGCTGCAGGGACAGCACGCGGGCGTTGTCGGCAATGTGGGCAGTGCCACGCAGACCCACGATGGGGTGCACCGTCTTGCCGTCGCCCTGCGAGCACGCGACGGGGGGGCCGAGGGCTGAGGCAGGGGGCAGGGCACGGGAGGCTTTGGCGTGCACACGACGCGCAAGGAGGCCAAGTGGCTGACCAGGGTAACCAATGCAGCGTGCGGCGAATAGTTTGAGCATAGGCCTGCCACCGCAATGCGGCACAGGAGCTCGGCCTGTGTCTTGGCAGCGTGGGTCCGGTGCACAACATGCATCCGCGTCCCTGACCCAGGCACACCACAGCAGCAGCAGCAGCAGCAGCAGCAGCCGTGCGATATCGCGTGGAGGCGGCGACCGCCACAGGTTTCGCCGTGTCCCAACCTATCCCAGGCTCCCAGCTTACACCAACTTCGATCTGTCTCCAGCCGCACACTGCCGTATCCCTTCAATCCGCCCATCATGCACCTGCAAGCCCTGCACGCACCTGCTGCATGACCCACTTGAGCGCCACATTGGCCATGCTCACGCCGTGCTTGTCCGCCGCGCGCTTCATGACCCCCAGCAGCTCCCGCCACAGATCCTGGCCACCAAATTGCTTAGCCACATTCCTGGGGGCGCGCGTGCGGCAACGGTTGTCAGGGTTGGCGACGGGCAGGTGTGACACGTAGTCGCACCGCGCGGCCGTGCAGAAATGGCAGCGCCCTTCCCTGCATTTCTCCACAAGCCCTTCATCACGACCAGACGCCGTCGCCCTGCAGCTGTGACCACGCCGTCCGCCGGTACGCCCCACGTCCCCGCCGCCCCTGTGCCGTTACAGTACGGCAGCACAGCCAGGCCAGGCCAGCGCCACAGCACTCGTCCCCGCCCTGCCCCTGCCATACGGCCCTCTGCCGTACTGGACCGCCTTGCCCGGGCCCCTGCCCCTGCCGTACGATGCCTACTGTCCCTCCCCATTCCCTCGCTCACCAGTACATCTTGAGGGAGGAGGTGTTGAGGTCCACGGGGGTGTACTTGGGCTTGCCGAACAGACCCGCGCGGGGCTCCTCGTAGTACCTGATGGGCGCAGGAGGAACGGAGCAGACCAGAGGGCCATGTGGGCTCATGTACAGCTCGCATGGCAAAGGACTGTCGAGTGCAGCAGGACGCATAGCAAGTGCGCAAATACATCTGCATGTGCGGGCGCCCTGGGTTCAGAACGCAGCTAAATTTGTCCGCTTGCTTGCCACTCCTTGCACCTGCCGTTGTTGTCCATGTGCCCATTTGCCCACTCGTTTGCCTGGCCGCCCTCCACGATACCGAACGTGAACAGCGTACGAGGACAGCGTTCGTACCAACCTTCTACTACAGCAGCGTGCATACACCGCAGCCAAAACAATGAGGCACCCCTAAGATGCTATTGCGTACATTTTCATGCCTCCGTTCGGAGGCCATCCCCCGATCCGTAACGCTTTTCGGACATGGCGTACTGGCCACTCACTTGTCTGACAGCAGGCCGCCCCCCACGCTGCCGTACGTGAACAGCTTGATGCCGCGCTGCTGGCAGTACTGCAGCATGCCGTTCAGCGGGCGCCGGTCCAGCAGCGAGAACTGGACCTGGGGGGTCAAGGGTGAAGGCGAAATCCCGATAGAAAGGTCGGCCGGCGGGCGATTGACAACATAGTGATCCCATGTTTACTGCAGGTTGCGTATCAGGTGTGTGTAGAGCACATGGGGCGTTCGGCCAGCGGTTGTGTTCGTGGAGCCCCATCAGTATCAGCGCGGCAACACAGTTGATCCTCAGCAATGCAAGGACATGCAGCACACCCACCTGGTTGCACGCCCCGTAGAACCCTTCCCCCCTGCCCTTCCCCCCCTGCCCGCAATATTAAACCACGGCGTTCCCCACCTGGTTGCAGGCCACGCCCACCCCGGTGCCCCTCGCCCCCCCTCACACACACACACACACACCCACGGGCTTATCCTTAGTGCTTTGGGTAGACTGAGGCGCTAGTGGACGCTTTAGGCGGGGCCCAGCAGTGAGGAGCGGTTGGGGGCCGTGTTAAGCATGGCCCTTCCTTGCGAGGGTTTGGGCTTTTTCCTGCTTGCATACTTGTTTTACGTAGGAGCCTAGGCCCAGTGCCGGGCGAGACGCATTGCAGGACATACCAGGCTTTGGTCTGGTCGCATGTGCAGGCTTCGTGCCTGACAGGACATACCAGGCCACGTGCCTTGGACGTCGTACAGCGGACGGCAGTTGTTCGCTCACCATGAGGCAGTTTCGTGTGCCTCTGCTGCGCGGCCTGGTCGTGTTGTGGAGGTGCTTGGCTGTCGTCTTCCTGCCCCAAGGGGTGGGGGCTCGTTTGGAGTGTGACCCGTGCGTGCGTTGCAGGAGCTGTTGGTTTGCGGGCGTGAGAGGCTGCCTAGGGCAACCGGGGAGCGTCCCCGAGGGCCACCTAGGCTTGTGCCGGCGTTTTGGGCCGTCTCTCTGCTTGCTTGGTGGAGTGCTGCGAGTCGGAGGGGTGTGGCCTGCTGGGCGTGCGTGCTTGTGCTCTTCTCGGGCTTGGGGCTCTCGGGTGGGGGGGGGGGGGTACCGGGCTGGGGGTGCAGGGTGGGTGCCGCTGCTTTCGGCTGGCTGCGGCGCGTTTCTCGGGTCTGGGCTGGGGGAGCAGGGGGTCGTGGGTTAGGGGCGCTGGGTGGGGGCTCTTTGCCTGGGGGGGCCGTCGGGCTTGCTGTTCGCGTGGCGCCGCTAATGTGCTGACCCGGCAGGGGTCGGGCGGCTTGCCTGGGCCTAGGGCGTTTCCCGCGTGGCTGTCCGTTTCCTTGTTCTTGCTCCGTCCAGGCTTGTGCCCTGGGTGCGGTCGCGCTAGCGTGTGCGTGTGGCCTCGCCTGTGCCGTCTTTCGGGTGGCTCTTCGCCCTTGCGGGGTGTGCCTAGGGGCGTGCCCTTATTTTGGGGCCGCTCGCTTGCCTTGAGGTCCCTTTCAGGGCCTCCGTGCTGTGAGCGGCTCTGCGGGCGGCGTAGCAGTGTAACAACCGTACGACCCACGGCGGCGGCAGTTGTTCGCTCACCATGAGGCAGTTTCGTGTGCCTCTGCTGCGCGGCCTGGTCGTGTTGTGGAGGTGCTTGGCTGTCGTCTTCCTGCCCCAAGGGGTGGGGGCTCGTTTGGAGTGTGACCCGTGCGTGCGTTGCAGGAGCTGTTGGTTTGCGGGCGTGAGAGGCTGCCTAGGGCAACCAGGGAGCGTCCCCGAGGGGCCCTAGGCTTGTGCCGGCGTTTTGGGCCGTCTCTCTGCTTGCTTGGTGGAGTGCTGCGAGTCGGAGGGGTGTGGCCTGCTGGGCGTGCGTGCTTGTGCTCTTCGGGCTTTGGGCTCTCTGGTGGGGGGTGGGGGTACCGGGCTGGGGGTGCAGGGTGGGTGCCGCTGCTCGGGCTGGCTGCGGCGCGTTTCTCGGGTCTGGGCTGGGGAGCAGGGGTCGTGGGTTAGGGGCGCTGGGTGGGGGCTCTTTGCCTGGGGGCCGTCGGGCTTGCTGTTGGCGTGGCGCCGCTAATGTGCTGACCCGGCAGTCGGGCGGCTTGCCTGGGCCTAGGGCGTTTCCAGCGTGGCTGTCCGTTTCCTTGTTCTTGCTCCGTCCAGGCTTGTGCCCTGGGTGCGGTGCGCTAGCGTGTGCGTGTGGCCTCGCCTGTGCCGTCTTTCGGGTGGCTCTTCGCCCTTGCGAGGGTGTGCCTAGGGGCGTGCCCTTATTTTGGGGGCCGCCGCTTGCCTTGAGGTCCCTTTCAGGGCCTCCGTGCTGTGAGCCGGCTCTGCGGAGCGGCGTAGCAGTGTAACAACCGTACGACCCACGGCGGACGGCAGTTGTTCGCTCACCATGAGGCAGTTTCGTGTGCCCTCTGCTGCGGCGCCTGGTCGTGTTGTGGAGGTGCTTGGCTGTCGTCTTCCTGCCCCAAGGGGTGGGGGCTCGTTTGGAGTGTGACCCGTGCGTGCGTTGCAGGAGCTGTTGGTTTGCGGGCGTGAGAGGCTGCCTAGGGCAACCCAGGGGAGCGTCCCCGGGCCACCTAGGCTTGTGCCGGCGTTTTGGGCCGTCTCTCTGCTGCTTGGTGGAGTGCTGCGAGTCGGAGGGGTGTGGCCTGCTGGGCGTGCGTGCTTGTGCTCTTCTCGGGCTTTGGGCTCTCTGGTGGGGGGTGGGGGGTACCGGGCTGGGGGTGCAGGGTGGGTGCCGCTGCTCGGCAGCTGGCTGCGGCGCGTTTCTCGGGTCTGGGCTGGGGGAGCAGGGGGTCGTGGGTTAGGGGCGCTGGGTGGGGGCTCTTTGCCTGGGGGGGCCGTCGGGCTTGCTGTTCGCGTGGCGCCGCTAATGTGCTTTGACCCGGCGGGTCGGGCGGCTTGCCTGGGCCTAGGGCGTTTCCGCGTGGCTGTCCGTTTCCTTGTTCTTGCTCCGTCCAGGCTTGTGCCCTGGGTGCGGTGCGCTAGCGTGTGCGTGTGGCCTCGCCTGTGCCGTCTTCGGTGGCTCTTCGCCCTTGCGAGGGGGGTGTGCCTAGGGGGCGTGCCCTTATTTTGGGGGCCGCTCGCTTGCCTTGAGGTCCCTTTCAGGGCCTCCGTGCTGTGAGCCGGCTCTGCGGAGCGGCGTAGCAGTGTAACAACCGTACGACCCACGGCGGACGGCAGTTGTTCGCTCACCATGAGGCAGTTTCGTGTGCCTCTGCTGCGCGGCCTGGTCGTGTTGTGGAGGTGCTTGGCTGTCGTCTTCCTGCCCCAAGGGGTGGGGGCTCGTTTGGAGTGTGACCCGTCGCGTGCGTTGCAGGAGCTGTTGGTTTCGTGAGAGGCTGCCTAGGGCAACCCAGGGAGCGTCCCCGAGGGCCACCTAGGCTTGTGCCGGCGTTTTGGGCCGTCTCTCTGCTTGCTTGGTGGAGTGCTGCGAGTCGGAGGGGTGTGGCCTGCTGGGCGTGCGTGCTTGTGCTCTTCTCGGCTTTGGGCTCTCTGGTGGGGGTGGGGGTACGGGCTGGGGGTGCAGGGTGGGTGCCGCTGCTCGGCAGCTGGCTGCGGCGCGCGTTTCGGGTCTGGGCTGGGGGAGCAGGGGGTCGTGGGTTAGGGGCGCTGGGTGGGGGCTCTTTGCCTGGGGGGGCCGTCGGGCTTGCTGTTCGCGTGGCGCCGCTAATGTGCTTTTGACCCGGCAGGGTCGGGCGGCTTGCCTGGGCCTAGGGCGTTTCCAGCGTGGCTGTCCGTTTCCTTGTTCTTGCTCCGTCCAGGCTTGTGCCCTGGGTGCGGTCGCTAGCGTGTGCGTGTGGCCTCGCCTGTGCCGTCTTTGGTGGCTCTTCGCCCGCTGCGGTGTGCCTAGGGGGCGTGCCCTTATTTTGGGGGCCGCTCGCTTGCCTTGAGGTCCCTTTCAGGGCCTCCGTGCTGTGAGCCGGCTCTGCGGGCGGCGTAGCAGTGTAACAACCGTACGACCCACGGCGGACGGCAGTTGTTCGCTCACCATGAGGCAGTTTCGTGTGCCTCTGCTGCGCGGCCTGGTCGTGTTGTGGAGGTGCTTGGCTGTCGTCTTCCTGCCCCAGGGGTGGGGGCTCGTTTGGAGTGTGACCCGTGCGTCGCGTTGCAGGAGCTGTTGGTTTCTTGGCGTGAGGCTGCCTAGGGCAACGGGGAGCGTCCCCGAGGGCCACCTAGGCTTGTGCCGGCGTTTTGGGCCGTCTCTCTGCTTGCTTGGTGGAGTGCTGCGAGTCGGAGGGGTGTGGCCTGCTGGGCGTGCGTGCTTGTGCTCTTCTCGGGCTTTGGGCTCTCTGGTGGGGGGTGGGGGGTACCGGGCTGGGGGTGCAGGGTGGGTGCCGCTGCTCGGCAGCTGGCTGCGCGTTTCTCGGGTCTGGGCTGGGGAGCAGGGGTCGTGGGTTAGGGGCGCTGGGTGGGGGCTCTTTGCCTGGGGGCCGTCGGGCTTGCTGTTCGCGTGGCGCCGCTAATGTGCTGACCCCGGCAGTCGGGCGGCTTGCCTGGGCCTAGGGCGTTTCCCGCGTGGCTGTCCGTTTCCTTGTTCTTGCTCCGTCCAGGCTTGTGCCCTGGGTGCGGTGCGCTAGCGTGTGCGTGTGGCCTCGCCTGTGCCGTCTTTCGGGTGGCTCTTCGCCCTTGCGGTGGTGTGCCTAGGGGCGTGCCCTTATTTTGGGGCCGCTCGCTTGCCTTGAGGTCCCTTTCAGGGCCTCCGTGCTGTGAGCCGGCTCTGCGGGCGCGCGTAGCAGTGTAACAACCGTCACGACCCACGGCGGACGGCAGTTGTTCGCTCACCATGAGGCAGTTTCGTGTGCCTCTGCTGCGCTGCCTGGTCGTGTTGTGGAGGTGCTTGGCTGTCGTCTTCCTGCCCCAAGGGGTGGGGCTCGTTTGGAGTGTGACCCGTGCGTGCGTTGCAGGAGCTGTTGGTTTCGGGCGTGAGAGGCTGCCTAGGGCAACCCAGGGGAGCGTCCCCGAGGGCCACCTAGGCTTGTGCCGGCGTTTTGGGCCGTCTCTCTGCTTGCTTGGTGGAGTGCTGCGAGTCGGAGGGGTGTGGCCTGCTGGGCGTGCGTGCTTGTGCTCTTCTCGGGCTTTGGGCTCTCTGGTGGGGGTGGGGGTACCGGGCTGGGGGTGCAGGGTGGGTGCCGCTGCTCGTAGCTGGCTGCGGCGCGTTTCGGGTCTGGGCTGGGGAGCAGGGGTCGTGGGTTAGGGGCGCTGGGTGGGGGCTCTTTGCCTGGGGGCCGTCGGGCTTGCTGTTCGCGTGGCGCCGCTAATGTGCTTTGACCCGGCAGGGGTCGGGCTTGCCTGGGCCTAGGGCGTTTCCCGCGTGGCTGTCCGTTTCCTTGTTCTTGCTCCGTCCAGGCTTGTGCCCTGGGTGCGGTCGCGCTAGCGTGTCGCGTGTGGCCTCGCCTGTGCCGTCTTCGGGTGGCTCTTCGCCCTTGCGAGGGTGTGCCTAGGGGCGTGCCCTTATTTTGGGGCCGCTCGCTTGAGAGGTCCCTTTCAGGGCCTCCGTGCTGTGAGCCGGCTCTGCGGAGCGGCGTAGCAGTGTAACAACCGTCGCGACGGGCGGACGGTTGTTCGCTCACCATGAGGCAGTTTCGTGTGCCTCTGCTCGCCGCCTGGTCGTGTTGTGGAGGTGCTTGGCTGTCGTCTTCCTGCCCCAAGGGGTGGGGGCTCGTTTGGAGTGTGACCCGTGCGTGCGTTGCAGGAGCTGTTGGTTTCGCGGGCGTGAGAGGCTGCCTAGGGCAACCCAGGGAGCGTCCCCGAGGGCCACCTAGGCTTGTGCCGGCGTTTTGGGCCGTCTCTCTGCTTGGTGGAGTGCTGCGAGTCGGAGGGTGTGGCCTGCTGGGCGTGCGTGCTTGTGCTCTTCTCGGGCTTTGGGCTCTCTGGTGGGGGTGGGGGTACCGGGCTGGGGTGCAGGGTGGGTGCCGCTGCTCGGCAGCTGGCTGCGGCGTTTCTCGGGTCTGGGCTGGGGGAGCAGGGGGTCGTGGGTTAGGGGCGCTGGGTGGGGGCTCTTTGCCTGGGGGGGCCGTCGGGCTTGCTGTTCGCGTGGCGCCGCTAATGTGCTTTTGACCCGGCGGGGTCGGGCGGCTTGCCTGGGCCTAGGGCGTTTCAGCGTGGCTGTCCGTTTCCTTGTTCTTGCTCCGTCCAGGCTTGTGCCCTGGGTGCGGTGCGCTAGCGTGTCGTGTGGCCTCGCCTGTGCCGTCTTTGGTGGCTCTTCGCCCTTGCGAGTGTGCCTAGGGGGCGTGCCCTTATTTTGGGGGCCGCTCGCTTGCCTTGAGGTCCCTTTCAGGGCCTCCGTGCTGTGAGCCGGCTCTGCGGAGCGGCGTAGCAGTGTAACAACCGTACGACCCACGGCGGACGGCAGTTGTTCGCTCACCATGAGGCAGTTTCGTGTGCCTCTGCTGCGCGGCCTGGTCGTGTTGTGGAGGTGCTTGGCTGTCGTCTTCCTGCCCCAAGGGGTGGGGGCTCGTTTGGAGTGTGACCCGTGCGTGCGTTGCAGGAGCTGTTGGTTTGCGGGCGTGAGAGGCTGCCTAGGGCAACCCAGGGGAGCGTCCCCGAGGGCCACCTAGGCTTGTGCCGGCGTTTTTGGGCCGTCTCTCTGCTTGCTTGGTGGAGTGCTGCGAGTCGGAGGGGTGTGGCCTGCTGGGCGTGCGTGCTTGTGCTCTTCTCGGGCTTTGGGCTCTCTGGTGGGGGGGGGGGTACCGGGCTGGGGGTGCAGGGTGGGTGCCGCTGCTCGGCAGCTGGCTGCGGCGCGTTTCTCGGGTCTGGGCTGGGGGAGCAGGGGGTCGTGGGTTAGGGGCGCTGGGTGGGGGCTCTTTGCCTGGGGGCCGTCGGGCTTGCTGTTCGCGTGGCGCCGCTAATGTGCTTTGACCCCGGCAGGGGGTCGGGCGGCTTGCCTGGGCCTAGGGCGTTTCCCGCGTGGCTGTCCGTTTCCTTGTTCTTGCTCCGTCCAGGCTTGTGCCCTGGGTGCGGTGCGCTAGCGTGTGCGTGTGGCCTCGCCTGTGCCGTCTTTCGGGTGGCTCTTCGCCCTTGCGAGGTGTGCCTAGGGGCGTGCCCTTATTTTGGGGGCCGCTCGCTTGCCTTGAGGTCCCTTTCAGGGCCTCCGTGCTGTGAGCCGGCTCTGCGGGCGGCGTAGCAGTGTAACAACCGTACGACCCACGGCGGACGGCAGTTGTTCGCTCACCATGAGGCAGTTTCGTGTGCCTCTGCTGCGCGGCCTGGTCGTGTTGTGGAGGTGCTTGGCTGTCGTCTTCCTGCCCCAAGGGGTGGGGGCTCGTTTGGAGTGTGACCCGTGCGTGCGTTGCAGGAGCTGTTGGTTTGCGGGCGTGAGAGGCTGCCTAGGGCAACCCAGGGCGTCCCCGAGGGCCACCTAGGCTTGTTCCGGCGTTTTGGGCCGTCTCTCTGCTTGCTTGGTGGAGTGCTGCGGGTCGGAGGGGTGTGGCCTGCTGGGCGTGCGTGCTTGTGCTCTTCTCGGGCTCTGGGCTCTCTGGTGGGGGGGGGGGGTACCGGGTTGGGGGTGCAGGGTGGGTGCCGCTATTCGGCAACTGGCTGCGGCGCGTTTCTGGGGTCTGGGCTGGGGGAGCAGGGGCTCGTGGGTTAGGGGCGCTGGGTGGGGGCTCTTTGCCTGGGGCCGTCGGGCTTGCTGTTAGCGTGGCGCCGCTAATGTGCTTTTGACCCGGCAGGTCGGGCGGCTTGCCTGGGCCTAGGGCGTTTCCCGCGTGGCTGTCCGTTTCCTTGTTCTTGCTCCGTCCAGGCTTGTGCCCTGGGTGCGGTGCGCTAGCGTGTGCGTGTGGCCTCGCCTGTGCCGTCTTTCGGGTGGCTCTTCGCCCTTCGCGGTGTGCCTAGGGGCGTGCCCTTATTTTGGGGCCGCTCGCTTGCCTTGAGGTCCCTTTCAGGGCCTCCGTGCTGTGAGCCGGCTCTGCGGAGCGGCGTAGCAGTGTAACAACCGTCACGACCCACGGCGGACGGCAGTTGTTCGCTCACCATGAGGCAGTTTCGTGTGCCTCTGCTGCGCGCCTGGTCGTGTTGTGGAGGTGCTTGGCTGTCGTCTTCCTGCCCCAAGGGGTGGGGGCTCGTTTGGAGTGTGACCCGTGCGTGCGTTGCAGGAGCTGTTGGTTTGCGGGCGTGAGAGGCTGCCTAGGGCAACAGGGGAGCGTCCCCGAGGGCCACCTAGGCTTGTGCCGGCGTTTTGGGCCGTCTCTCTGCTTGCTTGGTGGAGTGCTGCGAGTCGGAGGGGTGTGGCCTGCTGGGCGTGCGTGCTTGTGCTCTTCTCGGGCTTTGGGCTCTCTGGTGGGGGTGGGGGTACCGGGCTGGGGGTGCAGGGTGGGTGCCGCTGCTCAGCTGGCTGCGGCGCGTTTCGGGTCTGGGCTGGGGAGCAGGGGTCGTGGGTTAGGGGCGCTGGGTGGGGGCTCTTTGCCTGGGGGGGCCGTCGGGCTTGCTGTTCGCGTGGCGCCGCTAATGTGCTTTTGACCCCGGCAGGGGGTCGGGCGGCTTGCCTGGGCCTAGGGCGTTTCCCGCGTGGCTGTCCGTTTCCTTGTTCTTGCTCCGTCCAGGCTTGTGCCCTGGGTGCGGTGCGCTAGCGTGTGCGTGTGGCCTCGCCTGTGCCGTCTTTCGGGTGGCTCTTCGCCCTTGCGAGGGGGGTGTGCCTAGGGGGCGTGCCCTTATTTTGGGGGCCGCTCGCTTGCCTTGAGGTCCCTTTCAGGGCCTCCGTGCTGTGAGCCGGCTCTGCGGAGCGGCGTAGCAGTGTAACAACCGTACGACCCACGGCGGACGGCAGTTGTTCGCTCACCATGAGGCAGTTTCGTGTGCCTCTGCTGCGCGGCCTGGTCGTGTTGTGGAGGTGCTTGGCTGTCGTCTTCCTGCCCCAAGGGGTGGGGGCTCGTTTGGAGTGTGACCCGTGCGTGCGTTGCAGGAGCTGTTGGTTTGCGGGCGTGAGAGGCTGCCTAGGGCAACCCAGGGGAGCGTCCCCGAGGGCCACCTAGGCTTGTGCCGGCGTTTTTGGGCCGTCTCTCTGCTTGCTTGGTGGAGTGCTGCGAGTCGGAGGGGTGTGGCCTGCTGGGCGTGCGTGCTTGTGCTCTTCTCGGGCTTTGGGCTCTCTGGTGGGGGTGGGGGTACCGGGCTGGGGGTGCAGGGTGGGTGCCGCTGCTCGGCAGCTGGCTGCGGCGCGTTTCTCGGGTCTGGGCTGGGGGAGCAGGGGGTCGTGGGTTAGGGGCGCTGGGTGGGGGCTCTTTGCCTGGGGGGGCCGTCGGGCTTGCTGTTCGGCGTGGCGCCGCTAATGTGCTTTTGACCCCGGCAGGTCGGGCGGCTTGCCTGGGCCTAGGGCGTTTCCGCGTGGCTGTCCGTTTCCTTGTTCTTGCTCCGTCCAGGCTTGTGCCCTGGGTGCGGTGCGCTAGCGTGTCGTGTGTGGCCTCGCCTGTGCCGTCTTTCGGGTGGCTCTTCGCCCTTGCGAGGGGGGTGTGCCTAGGGGGCGTGCCCTTATTTTGGGGGCCGCTCGCTTGCCTTGAGGTCCCTTTCAGGGCCTCCGTGCTGTGAGCCGGCTCTGCGAGCGGCGTAGCAGTGTAACAACCGTCACGACCCACGGCGGACGGCAGTTGTTCGCTCACCATGAGGCAGTTTCGTGTGCCTCTGCTGCGCGGCCTGGTCGTGTTGTGGAGGTGCTTGGCTGTCGTCTTCCTGCCCCAAGGGGTGGGGGCTCGTTTGGAGTGTGACCCGTGCGTGCGTTGCAGGAGCTGTTGGTTTCGGGCGTGAGAGGCTGCCTAGGGCAACCCAGGGAGCGTCCCCGAGGGCCACCTAGGCTTGTTCCGGCGTTTTGGGCCGTCTCTCTGCTTGCGGTGGAGTGCTGCGGGTCGGAGGGGTGTGGCCTGCTGGGCGTGCGTGCTTGTGCTCTTCTCGGGCTTTGGGCTCTCTGGTGGGGGGGGGGGTACCGGGCTGGGGGTGCAGGGTGGGTGCCGCTGCTCGGCAGCTGGCTGCGGCGCGTTTCTCGGGTCTGGGCTGGGGGAGCAGGGGGTCGTGGGTTAGGGGCGCTGGGTGGGGGCTCTTTGCCTGGGGGGGCCGTCGGGCTTGCTGTTCGCGTGGCGCCGCTAATGTGCTTTTGACCCCGGCAGGGGGTCGGGCGGCTTGCCTGGGCCTAGGGCGTTTCCCGCGTGGCTGTCCGTTTCCTTGTTCTTGCTCCGTCCAGGCTTGTGCCCTGGGTGCGGTGCGCTAGCGTGTGCGTGTGGCCTCGCCTGTGCCGTCTTTCGGGTGGCTCTTCGCCCTTGCGAGTGTGCCTAGGGGGCGTGCCCTTATTTTGGGGGCCGCTCGCTTGCCTTGAGGTCCCTTTCAGGGCCTCCGTGCTGTGAGCCGGCTCTGCGGAGCGGCGTAGCAGTGTAACAACCGTACGACCCACGGCGGACGGCAGTTGTTCGCTCACCATGAGGCAGTTTCGTGTGCCTCTGCTGCGCGGCCTGGTCGTGTTGTGGAGGTGCTTGGCTGTCGTCTTCCTGCCCCAAGGGGTGGGGGCTCGTTTGGAGTGTGACCCGTGCGTGCGTTGCAGGAGCTGTTGGTTTGCGGGCGTGAGAGGCTGCCTAGGGCAACCCAGGGGAGCGTCCCCGAGGGCCACCTAGGCTTGTTCCGGCGTTTTTGGGCCGTCTCTCTGCTTGCTTGGTGGAGTGCTGCGGGTCGGAGGGGTGTGGCCTGCTGGGCGTGCGTGCTTGTGCTCTTCTCGGGCTCTGGGCTCTCTGGTGGGGGGTGGGGGGTACCGGGTTGGGGGTGCAGGGTGGGTGCCGCTATTCGGCAACTGGCTGCGGCGCGTTTCTGGGGTCTGGGCTGGGGGAGCAGGGGCTCGTGGGTTAGGGGCGCTGGGTGGGGGCTCTTTGCCTGGGGGGGCCGTCGGGCTTGCTGTTCGCGTGGCGCCGCTAATGTGCTTTTGACCCCGGCAGGGGGTCGGGCGGCTTGCCTGGGCCTAGGGCGTTTCCCACATGGCTGTCCGTTTCCTTGTTCTTGCTCCGTCCAGGCTTGTGCCCTGGGTGCGGTGCGCTAGCGTGTGCGTGTGGCCTCGCCTGTGCCGTCTTTCGGGTGGCTCTTCGCCCTTGCGAGGAGGGTGTGCCTAGGGGGCGTGCCCTTATTTTGGGGGCCGCTCGCTTGCCTTGAGGACCCTTACAGGGCCTCCGTGCTGTGAGCCGGCTCTGCGGAGCGGCGTAGCAGTGTAACAACCGTACGACACCCACACACCACATAGCACTCAGCGTTGCAGCGCGGGTGCCCGCGATCTCCACAGCCGACCTGCACCCCGACACCTGCTTGCCGCACCCTGTCAACCTGCTTGTACCGGTATCCCTGCATGCCTGTAACTGCTTTAAGGCATATTCTGCCTACTTCCCGCACCGCATCCACAATACACCACATAGCACCCACCCACACCCCCAACTTCCACCCTACTCGCACGCCATGTGCACCCCCGCGCCCCACACGGTGCCCCGGCGCAACAGCTCCCAGCCCCTTCCCGAGCACACCCATCCCACACCCACATCACCGCACGCCACGCCCACCCACTTCCCCTGCCCCCAAATACAGCCCCCACATCCACACTCACACCCCCAGCCCCCACCTGGTCGCAGACCACGTCCACCCCCGGGCCCCATGTCCGTGCCGCCCACAGCACCCACACCCCAACCCCCGGCCCCCACCTGGTTGCACGCCACGTCCACCCCCGCGTCCACGATGGCACTCAGCGCCGCCGTGTCCATGTTGGTGGTGCCCACGTGGCGGATGAGGCCCTTGGACTGCAGGTCCGCCAGCGCCAGCGCCGTGTCCACCATGCCCGGGATGGAGTACTCCCACCTGGGGGACAGTGACACACAAACAATGGGGGTCTTGCACTGGTGGGAAGGTATGGTACAGCTGTGCAT
The DNA here is from genome assembly GCA_036984285.1 of Chlamydomonas sp. KOR1. Taxonomy (NCBI): domain Eukaryota; kingdom Viridiplantae; phylum Chlorophyta; class Chlorophyceae; order Chlamydomonadales; family Chlamydomonadaceae; genus Chlamydomonas; species Chlamydomonas sp. KOR1. The sequence continues at coordinate 65,229 of BQMZ01000309.1, read as the reverse complement.
GTCAGGCGGCAGGGGAGGGGCTGGGACAACGCCCACATCCACGACATTTCTTGCCGCAAAGCGCTATGGGGTAAGGATTGCCGGTGGTTGTTGGTGTCACACGGTGGCGGTCCAACCCATCGGTTTGTACGACGGGTGGAGCGCACGGCACATGCTTGGGGACCAGCAGGGAACGAATGTGCACAAGGAACGTGCGCACACACACACATCCGTGGCTACGCTTGTTGCCTGCAGCGGCTCCCGCGTGGAGCAGCTTAAGACGAGCGAGCGGCACACACAGCACAGTTGGCCATGTAGGCCAGCAATCCTACGGGGAGACACGGACGCCATTCATGACTAACGAGGCAAGCTGCACACCCAACCCACCAGTGCATCTGCACCAGGTCCAGCTGCGACACCTGCGGGCACACAGAGGCAGATAAGTGGGGCAGTGGAGGACGTCAGCCTGTGTAGCGGGGCCACGTGTAAGTGTAGGCGCAGCGGGTGCAGAGCAGCAGAGACACAGCCCCAAACACCGCAGGCTACGCAGTGTGCCGTACTGGGTCAGGAAGCGCAGCAGGTGGTGTCGACACCAGCCCATGACGGAGCCCCACGGCAGCTTGTTTACGGCCATCGGCACCTTATCCACTCATCCGCCCGCCACTGCGCTCCCTGTACACGCAACCCACCTAAAGCTGTGGCTCTTATCTACCACGCATCCACTTCACGCACCTACAGCTTTCTTGAGCAACTTACTCAGGCTGTTTACGCCTCCTCTCCGCCACCCACCTGCAGCTTGTTGAGGGAGCGCTTGATGGCCGCCTCCACAACGGCGGGCGTGGGGCGCTGGTTGTAGATGTTTGGCACGTACTTGGTGAACAGCTGCACAGGGGAGCCCCCGGCGGCGGCGCGGCCAGCCTGGAACTGGCCCAGGATCTCTGTGGTGGTACGTAATGGCGGGTGGTATTGGTGGTATTGGTGAGCGGCGGCGGACGAAACATCCGCAGCAATGAACTCACTACAGCAGAAGTGAGAGGAGATGACTGCTGGAGTGTAGAATCCCAGGGTATGGTTAGTCTGCCGGTGGGTGAGTGCTGGCGTGCAGGTTTGGGCTTGGCGGCAGCGGCGGAGTCCAACAGCGCGTGTGAGCGCGGGAGCGGAGTGCACGTTTTTAGGTGGAAGCAGACCAAGGTCGCTATGTGTAGTCGTGCTTAACTGCACGGTGTAGGAATTAAAGTGTTTGAGCCTGTGTTTGTGCCGTGACGGCCAGCTCGCAACCGGCCCGGGGGGCAGCTCATGTTGAAACCCAGAACCTCACCCTCGCTGGGTCCATAGATGTCCGCTGTGTCGAAGGTTGTGAAGCCGGCATCCGCGTGGGCGTTCAGCTTGCCCTGCGGCGGCACGTGGCACAGCATGGGCAGAGTGGGCACGTTGCACGGGATAGTGCGATGCCTGCACGCACTGAGCGTATGCACTGAAGTTCTGAGTGTTGAGCGAGGGAAGCGATGACCTGGCATCCCTGCACGGCAGGTGCCATCTGCCACGTGTGTCGCCCACAGCAACTTCCCCGGCGACAAACCCATCCCGGAATGTCGATGCCTGGTACCTCACACCGCGTCCGTGCGGACAGCTGGCAACACGGCCGGCATGGGTGGAGGCAGGGGAGGGGGCTCTCCCCTGCCTCGTGGCTGTGGCAGCACCCATGCCCCAGCAGGCACCTGCAGAAACCCACCAGGATGTCGTCATACACCTCGCGTCCGTGGCCTCCAGCCAGCTGCCAACAGCCATTGATGATGGGGGCAAAGGTGTAGGAAGGGTCGGACTTGAATGAGGTGCGGGCGGCATCGGTGACGACAACTGGAGTTGCGGACGCGGTCACAGCCGTGCGCGCAGCACGCTGGGACGCAAATGCGCGCGATGCCGACCGCGACGCCCCAGCAGCAGAGACCGGCGCGGCGAGACGCATGGCTAGTCAGCAGCGATGCAGTTGTGAGTGTTGTGTGGTAGGCAACGCTGGTTTTGTGCGCAAGTTATGTTTGTAAGCAGTGGTAGCAACGCTTCACAATATTGTAGTCAGGTGGTTAGCATGGCAAGGTTATAGCTCCTGTCCATGGGAGACCCATGCTCATGTCGTCCTCATAATGCAGGGAGTCCACTGGAGTTCACTGTGTCCGGCTTTGCGTTATGTTGTTGGAACTTATCAATCAAACAATACACATTCTGACGGCTTAACCATTTCTTTGCGACGTCGACAGACCACAAAGAGCAAACCATCAAGCGACACAAGAGTGCCCGAGACAAGACCACCGCTGCACCAAAACCCACTGTTCGCGAAGAATAGAGAATGCGTGAAAACCCGATAGGCCGGCTCCTGCACACGACCTTCGGTGTTCGGGGAACGCAGAACCTGCTGTCGTGGGCTGTGGCGGGAGGGCTTGCATACTACTTCTTCTACCTTCCTGAGCAGCGTAAGAAGGAGGAGCGCCAGGTGAGCACACTTAACGTGTGCCCCCAGAAAGGGCACGGGCTAGGTCACCACTATCCGGGATACGGTGTCACACGGGTGTGTGACGAGACATGGCTGCATGCGCACCGGCGTGCCAATCTCTCGGGCAGCATGGCTCGCAGTGGGAGTGTGGGACCCTTTGTTCCGCGAAGTGCCCACCGTGTTGCCAACCCAATCCGTGGACCGGCTTGCCATGCATTCAAAGCTGCCCGCATGGGTCAAAAGGTGGCTCTAAGGAACTGGTTCGGCAGGAAACGGACTCTATCAGAACGGTACGTTCGTTCCCAACATTTTGGCGCGCCACGTAGCACACCGGCGTTTCCAGCGGCACGGTACGGAGGCCAACGCTGTGCATCCTTGAGCAACCCCCACATGTTGTTCCTGCACCTCTCCCGTCAGGCCCTGTTCGACGCCACCCGCCAGCGCCACGCGGACCGCTTGGCCTCCGTGGCAGACCGGCAGAAGGCGGCAGCGGACGTGGCGCAGCAGCAGTCAACTGACCTGCAAAATTAAGACTAATCCACATGGAGATGGTTGGGGGTGTCAGCAGTGCCCCGTGAAAGCCGAGCGCACAACACAGCGCGAGGAGATGCTGTGAACGCCTTATGCGCATCGAGCGGGATGTGCGAGGGTGTGCAGCTTAGAGACTGGTGGTCTGGCAGGGCGGCCAATGCTCACCTGTTTAGGAAGCACGGTACGGTCGGTCTGTTGCCCTTGCGAGGCCCGAAGAGGGGATTGGGCGACACGGTGTACTGCGGCGCACGTGCCACGTGCCGATGGCGCGTGTGAGTAGCGGGGGGTGGGGCGCGACCCGGGGGGTGCACGCGGCATGCGGTGAGGGAGCGTGCCATGGGGCAGCGTGCCATGGGGCAGGGTGCCATGGGGCAGGAGGGTAAGTGCATACACCTTCGGCTGCAGCCCGTCCGTGGGCAGGCCGGCGCATGCGGTTCAGTAGTTGTTGTTTGGAAGCGTGTTACGTGCGGCTGCTTACGGCATGTGGCAGAGCAGGAGAGGTGTTGCGGCTTGCGTGCCTGCAGCAGACTCCCTGTCAGCACGTGTGCGCCTGGGCATCTACGGCCTCGAGGCGGCAGCTTGGTGCGAGCCGGGTTGTGGGTGGCAAGTGAAGCTGTGACGGCAAGTCACCCGTGCGGCAGCCTGGACGGCCAGCCGAAGGGCTAGCTGGTGCACCAGCACGCCGTGCGCGGCAAGACAAGGCAGTGTGTTGTGATGGTGTGGTGGAAGGGTTTTTGAGTAGTTACGGCCGACCTCTTAAACCGTACACATCGTACGTGTCTGGTTGAGGGCAGCGGTGGGGCTTGTCCCCATTCGCCTGAAGTTTTGAGGCAGGGAGGGCATCGCTGTTGTGCAGCGACAAGGGCACTGGTGATGCCGCTCTGGTGATGCCCTATGGCCATGCGTCGCTTCTGCGTAGACGCGTTGTCAGCTTTCCGTCAAGCGTGGGCCCTGGAATTGGCTGGTTGTCAACCGATATGCACTGTGGCCGCGGCTCGCTGCTTGTGAACCATGCGCAGTGACACTATATCTCCCCCGTGGTCAGGAACTGGGTGTTGACTATGTCGCCTGCTGTCGAGCACTTCTGGGGAGCGCGCGGTGGGCTGCGGTGTCCCCAGCCAGCGGTTACGGTGCCATGATGATGACCTGCTGAGTGATAGCGAGGCCATGGCCGTTTACGGTGACCGGTACTGCATGCGGTGCGTGACACGGTGCGGTTGCCACGTGCCCCGTACAAGCACACCGGCGCGCTCTGTGGACCGGGGTTGGCACGTGAACGGGCTCCACCTGGGAAACGGGCTCCACCTCTCGGTTCTGTGTGACAGCCTCTCCAAAGCCCTTTTTCGGCGATCGATGTGCGTTGTAAAAGGGCACTAATGGGCGGTCCGTATGTAGCAGAAGCAAGTCTCTGCTGCCTCTCATTGGTGCTTCGTCGTAGCCCACCAGTGCAGCTGAGCTTAATTGATGTACGGTGCAATTGGCGCATAGCTTCGTTCAGCCTTCAGACTGCAACACAGAATCCACTTACAGTGGAATATGTGACCTGACGTAAGTACGCGTGATTCCACAACCAAAGGGCAACGGAAGACGATATCAGTGCACGCGCTAGCATTCAGGTGGCACGGAAAGGTAGCTGTGGACACAAGAACGGTCCCACACGCTTCTTTAGCGGCCGTGGCCCATCAGACTCATGTTGGCGCCACCATCAGGTGCCGAAGAGCCGAACCATGCCTGGCATACTGTACAACATTCGGCACGCTGTATCAACATGTGAGCAACTACAACCCTCCACATGAGGAACCCATCGAGGCCTAAGGCCCAAATCGAATCCGCCAGAGGCCAGACACCCCCTGGCACCAACAGGCCTCGAGCCGCCGCACACGGCGCTAAGAAACCCTTCATCCCCCGCTTTCCTCACCAGGTAGCACTCTCAAACCTTGAAATTGCCTACTATCGGTGCCGTATGCACCTTGCCCAATGCTGCCCAGGTGTGACCCAGGTGTTCGTTGTGGTAGCACTGGGATAGTGGAGCCCAGGGCGTTACCCCAAGCACATGCCAAGAGCTAACTGGGTGTGCCTGCTAATCCGCAGGCCGCACGTGTGTCCCACGCTCCCACCTGAGCAAACGCACGCGCCCCAGGCGCTGCGGCGTTCACTCTTGGCAGGCAGGCCAGGCATACAACGCTCTTACTATTGCACCCCAAGCGGGTCAGACACCACTCAGGTCAAACCACCCTTGCACCACACGTACATACTGCTATGATACAAGCCCCATCAGTCCTGCAAAAACGCTGTGCGCCCAGACGAATATAGTACATCGGGGCCAAGCAACTGGTCCCCTCTGGAAAAAAAGCCAAACCCGCATACACCAACCTGCTGCCCGGGTATGAGCCAGCATGCACATGTACATGACCGCCGGGTTATTTGGTAGGAGAATGGTTGCAGAAGGCAACGTGCAACGGCCTTGCAACCTTGAAATAATGGTACAATTGCAAGACCACAAAAGATGCAACGACAGCTATTGCAACCAGGAAAGAAACCAGAAAGGAATGCGCGTTTGTGGTATGGTACAATTTAGGGGCTCTTGAGCAACCCCCACAGCGCTGCAGCTGTACGTGCAGGCCGCTTTCCAAACGTACTGCACAAAAGGAATGAAGAGAGCACGCAAAGAGTTGCGCGTGAGCTTGCTTGACACGGCGCCGCACCCCCTTGCAGCTATGACACCACTCAAAACCACGTCAACTCCCATGACCAGACGCCAGGCATAACTCTGTACAGAAAAGAGGGGCACGCACACGCTGCGGTTGGCTAGCAGGTCGGCCTCTGGGCTTGTCATGTGCCGCGAACCAGGTGTTAGGGTCATTGTACGGCGCATTCGCCTGACGCCCCTGCCTTGCGCCGAGCTGCAAGCCTCCTGCTAGGACCCACCATCGGTGAACCGCTAGCTTACCGCTCCCGCACCCGCGCACCCACAGGCCCATGGGTCGGCGCCCGTCACACGCTCCCCAGGGCCACTGCTTTACCACGGCGCCTCGTCCCGCACGCACAGCGCCAGGTACCTGCATTAAAATGATCACAATGAAGCACACCATTTACGTGTGTTAGGGTGTCCCTGCGACTTTCCATTACGGCCCTTGGCCTAAACATGCACCTAGCTTTGCGAACGCCCCCCTGCTCCCCACGCACCTGTCCTCGGGGTCCTCGCCCCACGCGCTCAGGCTGACGCCGCCGCCGCCCGCCGCCCGCTCCACGCCGCCATCCGCACCGCCGCCGCCCGCCGCACCCGCACCCACGCTGGCGGCGGCGGCGGCGGCGGCAGCAGCGCCCGCGAGCGTTACGGTGCATGTGGGCGGGCCGCCGATGATGTGCAGCAGCTCGGCGCGGTCCACGCCGCGGCCCACGCCGTACGCGAACAGCGACACGTGGCGCTGCTCGTCCGCCAGCTGCTCGGCCATGAAGCGGGCCTGCACGCACGTACGTGTGTTTGTGGGCGGGGTTAGCCATGACAGTAAGAGTGGATTGGCATCGGGGCGCAGAGGTTGAACAGGAAACGAGCTGCGATGCGGCGGTCCACCCGGAATGCTTGACTTCTTCCCCGAGCGTACCGTATGGCACTGTACATGGCGGCGGTCCTCCATGACCGCGGTTGGGGCTAGTCTGAAATCCGAAACCATGCACCGCGTGTCAACTCACTCCGCACGCCTGCTACCGGTATGGTGCGTGGGCACTTGCTGCACCCTTCCCTGCAGCCCCTGTAGCTCCTGGCATGTACACCCTCACCCAAACCCACCTCGTGCGCCTGGTAGGAGTCCACGCGGCCGTCCGTGAGCAGCACCACCTGGGGTGTGTGGCAGGAGGTGGAGGCGTGTCGGCTGGAAGCCTAAGAAGATCAAGTCTGCCGAGGAGTGCGGCAGGCACGGACTCATGTGCCGGTGGTGGTGTATCCAGGGTGTACCCAGGGTGCACACAGTGACCAAGTATGCCGCATTAGCCACCAACATGACGGTGCGTGTCCTTGCGCCCCAAGTCCCACGCAGCCACGTGCCCCATGCCCCCAAACAACCCCCGTCCCAGCCCATCCTAGCCCCTGCCCCCTTGTTACCAACCGGTGTGCGTCCAACCTTTCCACACCCCACGCCCCACGCCCCACGCTCCACGTGTTCTGTGGCCCGGCACGCCAACCTCACCGGCCTGTAACTCGACCCCCTCACCTGGCGGTGTGCATCCGTACTTTCCACGCTCCATGTCCCACGCCCGATGCCCCACGCCCCACGCGCCCCGTGCCCCCCACACGCCACCCATACCTGCCCCTGCCCCCCACCTGGCGGCGTGCATCCACAGGCCCGCACCCTATGTACCCCGCGCGCCGACCCGCGCTCTATCCAGTCAGCCCTCCCCAATACCTGGCGGTGCGCGTCCACGGGTGCGTCCCTCTTGAGCAGCTGACCCGCCTTCTGCACCGCAACCGCCACGTTGGTGCCACCGTTCATGCGCACCTGGGGTGCGTTGCGGCATGGCAGCGGAGGCAAGCCAGGCTTTGTGCGAGGGGTGTTGTGCGGAAGGCTTGGAGGCCTCATGATGACACCAGGTCGAGTGGGAACAGAGGCAGGGCGCACCTCAAAGGGCCGGGGGGCTTGCTTCGCGGGTGAGCCGCTCCAGCAGGCACATGAGGCGAGCAGCTGGTGTTGCTTGTGACCGGAGGGCGAGCTGACACATCGCCCCGTAACTCCTTCATTAATTACCACGCGCTGCTTGGTCAGCCACTGCTTGCAACACCCCACAACTGATGGCTTTCATGTGACCCAACCCGAAATGTCCGTCCTTGAACACACCGACGCGATTCTCCTGCACCGCACCCTGCCACGTTGACGCTATGTGCGCAGGGTTCATGCCCGTGAAGCACGCAACACACCACGCGCCATCAATCTGGCGCCACATGCCCATAACTTGGATGCCTGCACCATTGCCAGCATCGCCCCACGACTGCTCGCGCCCCCATCCGTGCGCCCATGAAGCCCAAGACAAACCATCTCCCGCACCGAAATACCCACCTACCCCCCCGCGGCCCCGCCCCCTGCCACCCTACACCACCCCCACGCACCAAGACACCCACCTAGGACCCCGCGGCCCCGCCCCCTGCCACCCCCCACCGCCCCCACGCACCATCTCCCTCTTGACGCGCTGCAGCCCCTCCATGTCCACAGGCCCCAGGGGCGCCTCCACCTTGACGTCGTTGGAGAACTGCACAACAGCCACCTGCGGGCCGTGCACGCGTGCAGGTGCGGTCAAGGAGCCGACGACGGACCAATCAACGATTCACGAGTAAACGATTGCCGACACAAGAACGACACGGCTTCTCATTTCGGTCTGGCTCCAATGTAAGAGGTAGGCCACAAGTCACAGGTTGATCACCCAGGCCTTGACGTCGATAGCAAGCTCTTGCGTGCGAACAGCCAAGCGCACCATGCCCTACCCCCACGTGCCTGGCAGTCCGGCGCCATGCCGTGCAGCTGCGAGGAGGCGTCCAGCACAAAGCCAAGCATGGCCTCAAACTCCTCTGCAGCGGGAGGATGCATCCACACGCAAATAGCATTGTGATCTTCAGTATACGGGATGAAAAAAATAAACAGGAGACACAGGCCGGAAGCGCTATTGGCGACAGTGATGGTATTGGGTGATGGTGTGAATGGCATTACCGCATGGTGCAAGGTGCCGGTGGCGTGGGGCAGGGCCGTGCCGACAATGTGACTGGGGATGCCCCCAGTTGACATATAGAGGGCACAGCTTGGGCGCGGGCACCATGCGACTCAAGAGTGCCGTGGCGAGGTAAGCTATTGGCAGCCCGCGTGCAACAGGGTGCATAAACCGGATGCAGCGTAGCGCAGAGGGAGGTAGCGGCATGTGAGGGACACCATTAGAACTACAGTACCGCTGACTACGGTGATCAATATAGGCTGCTGTGAGCAGGTTGTCCCCGGCCAAGCCACAATTGAGGTACCGTGCCCACCTGCGTTCACGCTGCCAGAGCCGTCGATGAGGAATACCACTGCATGGCGCGAAGCAGGTGCGTCACGTGCGTGGTTCAGGGCCGAAACGTGCTGCTCAGTCCTTGTGAATCACAAGTTGTGATACCTGTTGCCATGCTGCTGCACGCGCATGCATGCGTGCCCCACGGAGGTACATAACATAGCAAGTTCCGCTCTACAACGTCACGGCTTTGGTATTAGACTGGTACATAACATAGCAAGGTCTGCTCAGGCAGGCTGTGGACGTGAATACCTGACGGGCAAGGCGCTTCACCCAGCCTTCCCTGACACGCCCCCAGCCCCACAGCAGCAGAAGGCGAGCTAGATTTAGGCAGACTACCGGTACTACAGCAGATTGCCGTGCCGCCCGCCCCTGGCTCACCTGCCACGGGCGTGGTGGGCGTGAGGCGGCGGCCCAGCTTCTCCACGCTGGCTGCCACCTCCTCGGGGCAGGGCTTGGTCCCTGCAGGCCAGGCGGGCATAGGACAAGCAAGGAGATTCAGGCTTGGTCCCTGCCGGCCAGGCGGACATAGGACAAGCAAGGAGATTCAGGGTGAACAGAAGAGCATGGCTTTCGGTCGGCGGCGCCACACAGCATCTTAACCGCAAACGGCCAACCACCAGGCGGTGGGGCGGTGGGGCCAGGTGGGGCGGTGAAGCCCCAACACCTCGATAGCCACACTCGGATCCAATGCAGCGAGACACATAGTGTCGAGCGGTGGCGCGGATGATAGGGTTGCAATTTTGGTGTGCCTTGCTAGGTGCTGGCCAGGTGTTGGCGTATTCCTGCCATGGTTTTAACTAAAGAGGGCTCCCCTGCATCGTACTCAACTGGTTGTACAATAAACTGTAGGCTACACGACCTGACAGACGCAGTGATGCTCTCAACGTAGCTCTTAACGCAGCTCTTTTCACTGTCTGTCAAGGCGTGTTGCGTCAAGCCGGTTCAGAGCCAGGCCTGCAGGTGCTGGCTGTCGATGCGACCGCGAGGCACTTTATTGCAACGGTCGGAGCCGGAGCAACGGAAAGGGTGTTGCAGTAGCGGCTTCGAGCGCGACCACAGAAGTTCATGCAGTATTGCGCTAACTCCTATTCAATGACGAGCATTAATGCGTTATTGAATCTATTTAATCCACGGCACCGTCTTTTGCGCAGACGAGCACCACTCTCCCGACAGCAGCTGCAGTGGCAGGCAAGCTTCACTCTCTTGCCCACTTACACGGCGCACTGGTCTTGTCTGTCTTGTCCTTTGACGCGTACAGGCGCTTCCAGCCCTCTGCATGTGCCGTAAGGCATAGGTCAGCAGGTGCCTTGCGACCAAGCCGTCAGGCAGGATGCGGCAGTTCGGCAGCCCTTCACCGCACTTGCGAGCTTGGCAGCACGCCGCGTGAGAGCGGAGGGCTCTCCCCATCGCGCGATGAACAGTGTTTCCCAAAGCGCCTCGCATCCCTGGTTGAAACAGGGCGCCAAGCAAGGACAAGACAGCGCGGAGGCAGAAGAGCGCTTGGCATTTGGGTCGTGAGCCTCAGCTCCGTCCATAGTATCGCTACAATCGCCTTTACGAGATAGTTACAACACACTGAAAAGCGCTTGCATTTGCCGCATAGAATCAACCGCTGCTGTGTCGCGACGTTGGCTGCGAGGCTGGCTCTGGAAGCCGCGTCAGAATGCAGCTGAAACTTTCACTCTGCCAGCTTGCGCTCGATTGTTCAATGCCCGGGCTAGATGAGGGTGCAACGGTTTGCCAGCGTGCTGGAAAGTAAGCCACTCACCCCCAGTTTTTGCCACCTCCTCGACACACAGCAAAGCCTGCTCAGGTCTGGCGCGTCTAATTGATCAACAAGCACGGTCTGGAGCAGGTCGTCTGGAATAGCGGCAATGCTGCTGCTCTCCCAGTCCTCGCTGCCACTAGGGCTTTCAGAGAGCTCTCCGGGCGTTGGGCGCATGGATTTCGCCATTGTAGCAGCAATTTCAGGGTAGTAGTCACATAACGTCGTATCGAAAATCACCTGGGCCCCCTGCCTTCTCCTTATGAGCCAAGGACCCCATGTACGGCAAGCCGTTACCGTTACAGGCTTGAGACTTCGGCGTTCGGGGAGCAGAGGAGCAGGCCCTTAGACATCCATCTAGCACGCCTTTGTGCCCGTGTGCATCTTCTAGAGAAGCACAAAACTTGACACGCTGTCTTGCTGAAGCCCATCATGAGCGAGCGGCCAGATCGGCCCGTATTCTGTGGGAATTTTGAGGCAAGTAGTTTGATTCGCTTTTATGAGCTAGAATGTTTGCAGCCCAGGCCCGGTGGCCAGCGGCAGTTTGAGTTACTGCCTTCTCCTCCCCTTCAACACGTCCTGCCGCAAAGTTTGGCAGTATAGCTCATGGCTATGGATTGTATACTGTATAGCATCACGGTGGACAGCTGCCGGCTCCTAGGCTGTCCCACTGACCTGCTTCCAACGTGCTGTTTGCCCGATTGAAACGCTCCCACGACACCTGACCTACAGTATGAAGCAGAGGAACGCGACGTATGGAAGCTCTTTGAGAAGTACGGCCCGGTGGAGCGTATCGACATGAAGCAGGGTGCGCAAGGGGCTGTGGGGGACCATGCACTGGCGTCTGGGCCACCAGGGGCCTGTGGGATTGGGTGCAAGCGCCCGGGCACCTTGGCTCCATACGTGCGAAAGCTAGGTGTCGGGGTTTACGTGTCTGTGTGAAAAGGTCAGCTCTATCATGGTTAGCGCACAAGGCGCGCACCTAGTCACACCTGATTCCAGCTGGTTAGTGCTGCTTTCCCCAGAGTGTCGCGGTAGCAGACAGCCATCTGCGCCCAGCTACCGTACCCATGCTTTTGCAAAACCGAGGCGGCAGCTCACTGCTTGCCCAGCTTCGCTGTGCATGCCTTGCCGCCTTGGCCACTGCACCGTCAATAACACCCCGTGCCCCCTGCCGCCGCCACCCGGCATACCCCGCCGGCCGCCGTACAACTACCTCCTTCCGATGCAACCCCGACTGCCCGCCGTGCCCCTCCACGTCGCCTCATCCTTTGCTGTGTCGCCTTTGTCATCCCGACCATCCCGACCATCCTGCGCATCCCTTGGCGGCTGCGTGATCGGCCCCAACCGCACCGCGGCCATCCTTAGTCATCATAAAGTCATCACACAGTCATCCATGAGTCATCTCTGAGCCGTCGTACGCTGGCTGGGCATCCATGTGACCCACGCCGTCCGCTGCACGTGACGCTTTCACGCGTCCGTGCAACGACGTGCGCCTGGGCTCGCCAACCGCCGACCGTTGCATCCTGTGTCACAACCCGCCACGCGCGTCACGGTGGGCGCATGACCCTCGGCCAGACAGAGTGGTACATGGTGGTAGGTCTGCGGTATTACCCGTAATGCTAGTGACAGCCAGCCGTGGAGTGGTACGTGTCAAGCGTTTTAGGTTCAAAGGGCGCGCGTGTGGGCAGGGAGCACCAGCAGTGACGGCGAGCGGCCAGTGGAAGAGCAAGAGCGCCGGACGACTTCAGAGCAACGGCCGCTGGAGAAGGTTTTGGGGAGGCGGGAAAGGACAGGAAACAATTGCACACGGTGACCCACTTCACCCGTCGTGCCTTGCCCTACACACAATCCAATCCCGCCTCATTTCTTCCGTGTGCTACCATGTACCCTCCTCATGTCGCCGGCGCTCCTCCTGGAACCCACCTTGGCAACGGTCTGCCTCCGGCGCTGCACACGCGGACTGCCCTGCCGCGCGCTGCCTTCAGGCTACGCCTTCGTGTACATGAAGTGAGGACTGGAGAGCATGGGCGTGTGTACACCGAGGGCTGGGTTCTAGGTCGCTACGGAATCCCCCCTATTGACTGGAAAAGGACGGGGTTCTGGGTGTGACGTGCATGTGGTTTGGCGCGGGGTGGGGTGGAAGCTAAGCATGGCTGGGGTCAAGCAGGAGAAGGTTTGGCAGCATTTGATGAGTAGCAGATATTCTGCGAGGGCGTGTGCTAGGCACCTTCGCTTGGGGCTTGGCGTGGCCAGCACGCACGTACGTCACCTGTCCACGTTTCCTGCCCCGCCCCGCACGCAAGTCCGAGGCTGCCAATGAGCAGTCGTACGCTGGCACACACAGAACCTCACGCTGCTCGTGCGTTGCTGATGCTAACCAGTCCCATCACCCACAACTCATGGTGCAAGGGGGACGGCGGCGTGAGCAGCTGTAGCGGTGCGGTACCCAAAGGCTATGTTGTACGCTTCTTCCCCATGCGTTCCACCACCTGTGCTGCAGGTATAAGGAGGACGGCGACGACGCAGTGCGCAAGCTGGACCGCACGGAGTGGGGCTACAAGCGCCGCATGCTGAGGGTGGAATGGGCGCAGGTGCGGAACGGGGAGCTGCTGCCGGCGGCCACCCCCGTTGGGCTGGGTTAGGCGGGGAAAGGACGGCATATCAAGCATTGGCTGACGGCATCCTGCGGCCAACAGGCTGAGTCCCGGGATGAGTGGTGTGGGCGTTGCCTGGAAGCAGCTTGCGCGCAGCCTTGGCTTGGCTGCTGGTACCGCAAGCCCTGCTGTTGGTTGACGTGGCTGCCCGGGTGCCCGCCTCCCTCCTTGTTCACTCCGCAGCACAAGGAGTCGGACCTGAAGCGCGACACCCGGCCGTCCCGCACCCTCTTCGTGGTCAACTTTGTGAGTAGGGCTGCAGCTGGGACATTGGGCGGACGTACGTCACCATGTACACTTGCACATTAGTGCATCAAAACCAGCACACCTTGGTAGGTTGCTGAACTACTTGGTGCACTTTGAGTCGGCGGCCCAGTTACCATGCGCCTGCGCCTGTTGTCGAGGGTGCTTGCACACGGCCAACCTGCATCCGCCTTTCCGCCGACCCCGCAGGACACCCGCCGCACCACGGAGCGCGATGTGGAGCGCTACTTCTCGCGCTACGGCAGCCTGCTGCGCGTGCAAATTAAGAAGAACTACGCTTTCGTGCAGTGTAAGCGGCTGTCCATCCTCGTGTTCGAGGCACCCGTAGGCTCTTGTATTGCCCACGGCTTGACTGTGGGCATGCATGACGTTTGCTCAAGTCGCAGGCGTCTGCATGCTACAAGCGCTGCACGGCCCACGGGGCCTTGGTTGCCGCTGTAGGCAGGGCGGGATTCCTAGCAGCCCCACGTGTGCTAAAACCAGCAGGATGCTCGTGAATCAACCCATGTGCGTTCTCCGTGTCCCCAGTCCCGGACGTGGAGACCGCCTCCCGCGCGCTGGAACGCACCAACGGGGCGCAGTTCGAGGGCCGCACGCTGACGGTGGAGTTTGTGCAGAACGAGGACCCCAACATCCGCGTGCCGGACTTCGGGGGCCGCGGTGGCCGTGGCAGGCAAGCGCACCGCAGCCCTGCTGGCCTGGCGGCTTTGCGCGCACCCACCTGACTGACTGTGCCCTGCAACAATCCCTTGTGGGACACGCCCCGTTTCATGGATTAGGACTAGCGCTAGGACTCTCCGCAATGGGCACCTGCACCGCCACACGATGCAAGTGCCTCTTGACATGCGCCATCGCCGCCCGCAGGTCCCGATCGCGCTCCCGCGACCGCGGCGGCCGCAGCCCCGCGCGCTACGACCGCCGCCCCTCGCCCCCGCGCAGCCGCAGCCCCCCACGCCGCGGCTCCCCGCCCCGCCGGTCCCCAAGCCGCAGCCCGCCCCGCCGCCGCGCCTCCCCGCCCCGCGCCCGCTCCCACAGCCGCAGCCCCCCGCCACGCCGCCGCTCCCACAGCCAGAGCCCTCCACCCCGCCGCTCGCCCCCCCGGCGGTCCCCCAGCCGCAGTCCACCGCCACGCCGTGCCTCCCCCGCGCGCGGGCGCTCCCCTAGCCGCAGCCCGCCCCGGCGGGTGGTTCGCCACCGCCACGTGGCGGCCGCGGGCGGTCTGTCAGCCGCAGCCCGGCGCGCAAGGCCGACCGGTCGCCCAGCTACGACCGCTAAGAGTCGCTGGAACCATCCGGCTTGGTGGTGCTGCCGTTAGCGCAGGGGTGCAAGGCGGGCTTGATGTGATAGCTGCGCGGGAGGTGCTGATGATGTCGTCGGCCTGTTGCGTGCATGCATGTTTGGAGTGCTGGTAGGCGCTACGAATGTCACATGTGACCTTGTGATACGAGTGCCAGGTGTCGCACCTGTGGCCCTGGTTGGCTTGACGAAACATGCTAGCACTCAGCGCCCTCCCCTAACCTGACGGGTTAGAGTGTGGCGTCCAACGGCAAGTGTAGTGACTGGCCTTGGTTGAGCATGTGGATTCTTGTTCTTTTGCAGACCTGCTCGCCGTGCTGCCTGTTTTACTGCCCAACTCGCACGTCGTGGCGGCTGTTGCCTTGGTCGCGCCCGTCTGGTGGCACCAAGGCGCTGTTGCTTTGGTTGGTGGCAATGCAATGCGACTCGTCAAATTTCCGGAATGCCTGACTGTTGGACGGCGCGCAAACATGTGATGAAACGATGTTTTACGGCTGTGCGGTCTGGTGACTCAGAGGGTCCCCGCTGAGCACGCACCGGCATGTGCTATGACTTCCCTGTGTAACAAACGGCCCTTCGCCATGCACTGGCCTCTGTCCCAGACGTGCAGTCTTGCTGTCCGCCACTTGCTTCGAAGCTGGCACGTGCTTCTGCTTTGCGAGTCCAGACTGCAAGAGGCCGCCTGTTTCAATAAGCATTCGATGATTGTGTCCTACGTGCCGATGCGCACCGTGCAACCTTAAGGTGTTGGCGTGGGTAAACACGCCCCAAAAGGAATAGGAGCAGCACAGCCCCCATGACAGTTCGTAGACCATGAACCATACAAGCTGGCTGCGCGAAGCATAAGTCGTGGTACAAAGCACGATGCAACTTTCCGGGTAGCACCATGGGGCAGCAGCACAGCACCCAAGACCCAACATTCTGCTCCCACAACAGCGAACACGCCAGTACTGCAACACAATCATGACGACGAAGACGAAGACCCTGCTTCCTCCAACACGTCTCGGGGGCTGAGCGCATACCGCGAGCCCCGCCGCCTGCCAGACCCCGTAACGCCCTTGGCCCCGTCGTGCTGCTGCTGCTGCTGCAGCCTGAGCGCCCGGTCCCGCATGACCTGCCAGTTCAGCGTCAGAGCACGTGCCAGGCAGGCGTTAGGCGCCACCACGCGGTGTACGGCATCCAGCGTGCCGTCCAGCACAGGGGAGCCCAGCCCGCCGCACCAGCCGCCAGGCGGGGACTGCGAGTGAGCGACGGGCGCTGGCTGCGCAGGTGAGCCGCCCGCACATGCCGGCTCATCGACCCCCAGCTCCACTGCACTCTCTGCACCTGCCGCTGCGTGTGACACCCCTATGCCGCCGTAAGGAGCAGAGCTTGCCACAGGGTGCTGAAGGCTCGCATCTGGCCCTGACGCTGTCTGTGGCCCTTCGCCGCTGCACGCCCTTGCACGCGCTGCCCCTCCCGGATGCTTGCCGGCCCAAATGCGGGCATACCCCCGGCGTGGAGGTCTGTCGTACATGCCCCACGCCCTGCCGCCCGCCATCAACCCCTGACTGCTTTCTCCCTCAACCTGCAACCCCTCCACCATGCCATCGCGTCCAGAACCGTCAGTCACCTCACCCACCTCCACGGCCCCTGAACAACGTGCAGTCTCGTCTCCCCACGCGCCCAGTTCTCCCTCAGCCCTGCTCGACGCACCCTGCACGTCCCCTGTCCCTTCCAATCCCTGCTGCCCCCATCCGGCCCTCTCTCCATCACATAGACCACCATGCCCCCGCCACACGTGCTCTTCCTGCGGGGGGCCGTGCGACATCCTCAGCGCCAACGCCTCCTCCAGCCGCGCCCACAGCAGCACCCGGTCCAGGGGCCGCAGCTGAGGCAGCGAGCGTGCCGCGGCAAACAGCCGCAGCAGCTCCTGCAGCTCCTGACGGCTGGCGGGGGGCGGCAGCCGCCGGCCGGGAGGGACCTCGTGCTCCTCCTGGACGTCGCCATGGTGCTGGTGCTGGTGCTGGTGGGTGGAGCGGTGGGGATCTTGACCGTCCCGGAGGTCAGTGGTGTGTGGGGCGGCCTGAGGCGGGCCCTGGCTCCGGCTGTCAGTGGAGTGGCTGGTGTGTGTTGGAGCCTGTTGACCCGATGCCGCCGAGGTGTGCTCGAGTGGATTGGACGTGGGCGTAATAGAGGCGGCGGGCTGTGCAGGACAAGACTCGGTCGGCGGTGTCCTCAGCTGCGGCATGGACCCTGTCGACGCTGACCCGCGGTCCACATGGTAGATCGAGCGTCCGTATGACACTGCAGCCGAACTTGCAGCTGCTGCAGCGCCAATCGCACCGCCATCAGCAGCAGCAACAGAAGTACCACCACCACCAGCACCATCGCTGTCACCAGCAGCAGCTGCTGCACGACCTGCAGGCTGGCTCCGGGTCCTGGGGCTACGGGAGGGGCTAGCCATGTGGGCCAGGATGGCAGCGAGCGATGGCGAGGGGCGGGGACCGCCGCCCGAAGCAGGCACGCCTGGGGCGCCTGGGGCGTCCCAGCCGCCGGCTGAGCGCCGTGCGGAGAGGGCGCCGCCGCTGCCGCCCCAAGCCGCGTCGTGGCCTATTTTGGAGGGGGAGCTGGCGGCAGCGAGTCGCAGGGAGCGCAGCATGCGGCGCTTGCTGTCGTACCTCGCCTGGGGGGCGCAAGAGGGGGCAGGAGGCGGAGGTGAAGCGGATAGCGAGAGTTGAGGTTTGCTCGCTGGGCTTTCGGCCTGCCTCTTCAGAACAGCGCGCCGAAGGAAAACCTGCATCCCTAGGTCCGGCTACGAGCGGCGCGGACTTTTAGGCCCTGTACCGCAACCGGGCACAATAGTACATCAGTACTGCGCACCAAGAAACGCCGACCCGGGCGTTGCGGGACCAACCTGCAGCTCGTCCAACCGGGCGTGCAGAGCACTCAGCGCCGTCCTCCGCGCCGACCTCTCCGCCTCCTCAAGCACGGAGTCAGCCCACCCGCCAACGCTGCCTGCCCGCACCTCCCCTTCGGACGACGCCCACTTCCTTCCAGCCGCCCTAGTCCCGACCGCCTCAGCCTCCCACATGCTACCACCAGGTATGTTAACCATGCCGCCGGCGCCGGCCATGCCACTGTGGGGAGATTCTACCGGTTGGCAATCCGCACCACCCGAGCCCAGCTCTGACCCCTCTACGCAGCCCTGCTGCACCTCCCCCACGCCCTCCGCCCAGCCCTCTCCTAAGGCCAGCTCCTGGGTGCGCAGCAGCTCCCCCGCCATGGCCTCGAGGTCTCCATCCGGCAGGCTATCGAGTAGCTGTGGGTCCCGTCCACTGCACTGCGTATGGACCGCGTGCGCCGTTTGGTTGCGGTCGTGGTCGGTACCTGGCTGATAGCGGCGGTGCGTGCGGTGGCTAGAATTACTGTGCCAGTGGTCGGGGTGCTCACATTGGTTGCCGGGCGGCACGGGCTGCATGTGCCGTTGGTGTTGCTGTTCCTCCTCTTGGAGCTGTTTGCCAAGCTCCTGCCGTACGGACTGCGTGTGCAGGCTCTGCTGGCTGTAGCTTAGTACAGAAACAGCCGGCTGCTCACTTCTCCCCAGCCGCTCGTGGTGGTGACGGTGGCGTTGCACCGTGTGGAGCTGCCCAGGGCGCCCAGAGGTGGCAGGGGGAACGTTGTCCCTTGCGCCCCAATCTCTAAGCCCCACAGGAGGATGCCTACCACCGCTCCCTTGGCCGATGTCGCCGAGCGCGCGGTCACGCTCGGGTGCAGACTCCATTCCACCAGGGTCCCGGGATGCATTGGCGCTGGGCCCCGGCCAACCCAGGGCCCCTTGCACCCCGGCTCCGGGGTACAGTGCACCAAGCCCCGCCGCCTGCACGCTGCCCTGCGCCTCTGGCCCCTTTCCCTGTCCACTCATCTGCCCAGCAGGCACCTCGCTGTCTGCGCGGAAAGTGGAAACTTCGGGCAAACCAGCCGATGTGTGCAGTTCGGGCGCACCGTTGTCCCTGTGCGAGGCCTCAGCCGCCCCCTGCACCACCATGCCCCGCAGGGTCACCTCGCTGGCGGTGCTGGCAACCTCGCTTTCCAGGGACCAGCCGGGCCGTCCCCGAGCACCACTGAAGCCCTGCAGGTACCTCCCCCAGCCCCCGGCACCGGAATCTTGACCCACACGAGCATCCGTGCCTCCCATTTGGCTGCTCACGCCGTCATCTCCACCCTCGCCGCCGCTACCCCCGGTCCAAGAGGCCCCAGCCAGCGACGGCGGCCCATGAACCCCGTCCAAGCCACCAGCGTGGCCCTGGCTAAGAGGGGCGCTGCTGGGAGCGCTACTGAAGTTGGCGCGGCCGGCAAAGGCACGTGACAGGAGGTGCTGCCGCTGCTGCTGCTGCTGCTGCTGCCAGTCTTCTTCGGCTAGGGCCTCAAACTCCAGCAGCAGCGACCGTGCTGCAGACCCACCGCCACCGCTTCCGCCGTTTTTGCTGCCTCGGTGAGGCCTTGTGCCTACAGCATCAGTTGACGCGTACGGAGCCGGTGCAGCTCCCGCTGCAGCGTGCGCGTTCCGCTCGCGGCCTTGTAATGCGGCCGTCTTCCTTCCCCACGCTGCAGCATCCATATCAGCCGCTGGCCCTGGCCCCATTCCGGCTGACTGCACTGGCTCCACGTAAGCTGCACCCCCGGAGATCACGGCAGGGCTGGGCGGGGGCATCCTCAGCGTGAACCCGCGCCCCGAAACGTGCTGACCCCCATTACCACCTTGTCGCCCAGCCCCTCGCCCGGCAGCGCCCACAGCCTGTCCTCCATTCCCCGCCTCCGCTTCCAGCGCCAAAGAAAGCCGCTGCAGCGCCGCCTGATCCAGCTGGTGCATGCCGTGCAGTGGTGTGTGCAATGGGTGCGCATGGCTGGCCTGCCCCTGCACCGGGTGGCCGACAGACACCACCCCCTCGCTCCCGGCGCCGCCGCCGGCCACCGGCTGGCCGTACACCCCGGTGCCGTACACCCCATCGTCGTACACGGGTACCGCCAGCACCGCCCCGCAGGCGCAGACCACCGAGGCCGCCCCGCCGCCGCTGCTGACGGCCCCAGGGGTAGAGCCGCGGCTACGGGGCCGCGACCCGGGGCTAGAGCGCCGGGTGGCACTCGGCGGGTCCGAGCTCCTCGTGTGGATGTACCTGGTGTGGACAGGGGCGAAGAGACAACCTTAAACTTTGATATGTTTGTGTAAGCAAGGACGTCATGAAGCTGATGCGTGGTGCCGTGGGAGCCCCGATGCAATGCCAAATCTCAATGGCGGGGTCAGCACACACTGCTGGGCGCAACCAGTGCTTCCTGCTGACGGCTTACTCCACAGCAAGCATTGGACCACGACTTACGGAAGTTCCTATGCAAGCGCAGGACCATGACAGGAGGGGAGATAGGACGCTGTCCAACTGCATTGCATGGAACTTGATCCCGAAACTCCCAAACTCGCAATTTCCTCAGCTCCCATGCCCTTACTTGTGCTCGATCTCGGCCAGCTCGCGCTCCAGAGCCGCCACCAGGTCCTCAGGAGGCAGCTGCCGTGTAAGCGACTTAGACGGTTGCTTAACCGTTCCTGTGCCTGCACCAGTGGCGGGTGTGTTCCCCGTAGATGACGTGTTGGCGCCCAATGCAGGGGCACCGTCGCCCCGGACA
This sequence comes from Chlamydomonas sp. KOR1, assembly GCA_036984285.1. Classification (NCBI taxonomy): domain Eukaryota; kingdom Viridiplantae; phylum Chlorophyta; class Chlorophyceae; order Chlamydomonadales; family Chlamydomonadaceae; genus Chlamydomonas; species Chlamydomonas sp. KOR1. Next base: position 44,561 of record BQMZ01000309.1, on the reverse strand, counting down.
GGAGTTGAGGCCGGAGTCGCGGGCCGCAACGGCGTGGTGGGCGGGGTGTTGGTCGGGCTGCGGAGAGTTGGACCAGGCTGGAAGGCACGCACAGCTGATACGCTTGGGGGAATTGTGCCCGAGTATCCATCTACTAGCAGCTGGGATACAGCGACGGAGCTGACTGCATGCTGAGGGGTGGGGAAGGGCGTGGTTGGGCTGGGGGCGGTGGTTGCAAGCGGCAACTGCGCAGGTGTTGCTGGAAGCTCGGGCGGCTGGCGGTTGAGGCTCTTTGGCAGTATTGTTGGATGTGTGTCGCTTTGCTCGTTGGTGGGGGTTACGCCAATCCCGCGCTGCAGCCAGGTGCTCTCTAAGTCCGAGTAACCGCCATCCTCTGTATCTGAGCCAGAGGTATCCTCCCATAACCGCGAGACTTCCATTGATATAAGTTTTGCTCAACCAATCAGAAGGGTCGGTGATGCAGCAGCTCCTATGAAAGGACTGCCATCCGCACGCCCCGAGACGCGAGGTGCGCACTTATGGCACATAGCTTATGCATCATGTTACCACGGAATCGTAGCATCGTACTCTTAGGTGTTGCCGTGTTGGGAGTCACACTTGCGTTTGCAGTTAGCGGGCTTTGCAGAAGCCGAAAGTTTGGGTTACTAACACGTTTAAGACCCAGAACACCTGCACGCAGGACTTTAAGATTTCAGCTTATGTAGTCTTCATCCGAAGCAATGCCACTTTGAGGAGTTTCACTTAATGGCAGCTCCGAGACCATTTCCGCGGGAAGTGCGGGTGGGAGCGCCTGGGCGCAGCTGGGTTGAGAAGCACATGTAACCATAATGTATATACCGTGTCCCAGGTTGTAAGCATGTCTTCTACAACTGAACTCAAAATTGTAGTCGGCAACGTATTAGAAGACAACGCGTTGAACCTGCAGGATACTGCAAGTCGCCTTGGTATAACAGTTGTGGGCCCAGAGCATGCAGAGCATGCACAATATCTAGTTGCCACGGACGTGCTGCCCCGCAAAGGCAAAGGCGACCCCTACCTTGTGAGCTCCGCAGCGCCTTGGACGTGCATGCATGCTTTGATATCAACTGAACTCGTCAGATAATGATGTAGCAACTGCCTAACAACGCAATTCCGGGCTGGTGACGCAGGTCGCTACGCAGCGGAACCCCACCATCCTCGTGGTTTCGTTGCAGTGGCTACATGATTCCCTGCAAGCGGCAAAGCAGGTACCCTCCATCATGCAGCAGTGTCTCTTACAACCTAATTGCAAAGCGCACATGCCTGCTTGTCGTCAGTTCCTTTTACCAGCTGTTCCAACGCACCTCGAGGTGATGAAGCAGGTCCTGGCCCCCGCCCTGGTCCCAACCGTCCCTCCCCACAGCTCCCTGCGGAAGGGTACCGCCTGCTTCCACTCGCGGGAATACGAGTCAGCATAACCAACTTTGGGCTCAAGGAACGAGATGTGGTAATGGCTCACCTGACAAAGGGAGGCGCCGCTGTCCAGCCCGACCTCTACCGCACGCACACGCACCTTGTCGGCCGCCGTGCAGGCGGCACCAAGCACACGTGAGTCGGCCGCATGGCCCATGGTCAGGGCATACTCTGAGCGAGAACCCGACCCGTTGCCATGAATGCTGAACTGCTCCAACATGCTCCTGCCTGCTGTACTGCTTACACCTCTCGGTGTCGAGACAAACACCGCCCCAGTGCCCCCTCAAACCCACACGACTAATCAACATCCCCCGCCCTACGCAGGTATGCCCGCGACTGGGGCCTTTTCGTGGTGCACCTGGACTGGGTGCTGCACTCCCTGGAGGCGGGGCGGCGCCTGGACGAGGGCCCCTACTGCCTGGACACATACTCGGCGGCAGGGGGCGCGGGGGCGGGTGGCGGAGGGGACTCCAGGTGCGCGTGGAGCGGAGGACCGTGGGGCACCACGCCGTGGCACGGCGCTGGGAACAAGGCGGAGAACGCGCTTGCACGCGGCATGCGCCCACTGTGCACATGCATGCGCGCTGTTGTGGGGAGGAGCGTTGGTGTACGACACGAGTGGTGCGCGGGGCAAGAGGAACGTTTAGTGGACGTGGAATGCCTGGGGCGGTGCATACTGCACAGCCCCGTCGGTAAAGTGCCAGGGCAGCCCAGCCTCCAACCGCCCCGCCCCATGAGACGCTGCCCTGGCGCTCCAGGGCCGCAACCTTGGCTCTTAAGTTGGTGTGCGTCGTTTCCTCCGACCTGCCGCCGCCGCCGCCCCAGGGCCACCTCTTCGAGCTGGGTCCCCGAGCGCAGTTCAGCGCTGGCGGGCGTGTCGCTCAACGGCCAGGGGGCGAGCGTGGGACAGCACGTGGCGGCGGCCACGGCGGGCGGGGGCTCGGGGGCGGGGCGGTCGGAGGCGGCGCCGTCGGTCAGCATACGAGGGTGGGACGTGCGGCCTGTTTGAGAGGGGTCGGGCGCGCCTGGCTTGGACGGCATTGGCAGGGCGCGTTGGCAGGGATACGTAGCTCTTCTTCGGCACGTGTCTGCCTTTCCCGGCTTGCAGGTTGTACCCGCTGTTGCATGACTGCTGTGCTGCTCCCTGTCGGCGCGCTGCAAGCGTCACATAGACTCAGTTCTGTTGAGCACCTCCGCCCCTGAATTTGTGCTTCCCGCAGCGTGGTGCCCCCCGCGACCAGCGGCCTCACGCGGTACGGCAGCAGTGACGTCAGCATGGGCGCAACGGTGAGCGGACAACCCTCCTCCACCGGACCAGGCGGAGGTGGCGCCTCCTGCGGCGCCGGACCGCCCCAACTGGCCGCCGGCCAGCAGCGCTACCCCCCACCCCTGCCCCCACGCCAGCAGCATCAGCATCAGTCCTCCGGCCTGCCACCCTTCCACCTGCCCGCACAGCCCCCCGACGACTGCTTCTTCATGCCCCACGTGCGCTGTTACGTGATCGGCTGTACGGACAGCGAGATGGCCCACGTGCTATCCGCTGTGCGGGAGACTGGCGCGACGCGCGAACCGGAGCTGGGCCCGCACGTGACCCACATCGTTGTGGGCTCCCTGCCGTCCACCGACCAGCTGGCGCGTGTGCGGGACCACGTGGCCGAGTGGCGCGAGCAGGTGCACGTCGTACGTCTGACGTGGCTGTACGACTGCGTCAACCACCGGCGGTGCGTTGACCCGCCGGAACGGGAGCACCTGGTCCAACCCGCCACGTACATGTCCTTCCACCAGCTGCAGCAGCAGCAATACCAACAGGCAGCGGCCATGGGCGCGGGAGGGGCGGGTGCCGGGGGCCAGCGCAGCCGGGAGGGGTCTCCTGCTGCCTTCGGGCCCTCGGGGGGCTCAGGGGCGCTGCTGCCCCCGGGAGGCCTGTCACGGCCGGGGGCTGTGGAGGAGTACATGGCCTTGGACGGGGAGGCCAGCAGGGGGCCCGCAGGCAGCGGGGCGGGGACGGGGACGGGCGGGGCTGGCGGAGCTGCGGGCTCAGCCCCGGGCGTGTTCACTGGGCTGTGGTTCACGCTGATGGCGGTGGCGGGCACGGAGGAGGAGAACAGGGCGGCGAAGCTCGTGAGGTGGGTGGGTGTGGGGCCCGCGAGTGTGCGCAAGTGCACGTGCTGACTGAAGGACTGGCATACCAGTGGACAACTCCGTTGGCGTGAAGGATAGGTGGACCCTGTTCTTGTTCTGTAATGCTGCATGCGTCTTATATCCGCCTGACGACGTGTGTGTGTTGTCGCAGGCACGCCGGCGGCATGATCATGTCCGCCTCCACCAGCCGCTCGCTGCGGGACGCCTCCCGCCGCTACGCCGTGTGCCCCTACAGCCTGCCGCAGTCCGCCGTGCAAAGGCTCATCAGCAGGCCCGGAGGCGACGAGTTCGAGTGAGTGCGCCGACACAAATCGCGTGCTTGCCCAGCCGTGTCGCTGCGACCAAATGGATGTCTGGGTAGCTCTGCGTCATGTGGATCGGAGGGGCACCGTGAACGGCAGATGTGTATGGCAGGGAAGGACGATCCCAGGGCCACGATGCTGTCTTCGCTGGGGCCCAGCTCCTGTGCGTGGCCTTGTGCACTTGAGCGCAACACGCAAGAGAGGTACCCATCTGGGCGCCGTGCACCCCTCCTTGTGTCGTCACGCGGTGCATACACGGGGAGCCGCCCTGTGCCCTCTGGCTCTACGCCTCTTCTGCTACCGCTGGACCCAGATCCAAACGCCGACCCGTTCCTCCCCTGACCCTCTCCACACACCGCTCTGGCCCACAGGAAGGTGCCCCCCGAGCAGCGCGTGACGCTCAAGTGGCTGGACCTGTGTGTGCGCACAAAGGAGCTAGTGGCCATCAGGCGCGAGATGCCGCTGCTGCGGCCGCTGCCGTGGCCGCTGCCGCTCAGGGGCTTCACAGGGCTGGTGGTGGCGGTGAGCCAGTACCACATGGAGCAGCGGGAGCTGCTGCGGGAGCTCATCACGCTGCTGGGTGGGTGCGGCGTGCGGGGAGCTCCCCCTCGAGGGGAAGGGGTGGATATCATGAGGGACGCATGGGTAGGTGCGGAGCGTTTTCCGCAGAGCAGCAAGGTGAACAAATACGTTGTGCAATTGTGTCAACAAAGCGGAGTGGGCTTGGCGGGGGATGTCCTGGGGAGGCGTATAGGGTTGTGCAGGGACAAGAAGAACCGGCCATAGCTGATGTTCGAGGGCAAGGAACGACCTGCGTGAACGGCTTTGACGAGTCAGCCCTCCATCCGGCTGTGCCGCTAGTCCGGCCTGTCCGGAAGCACGAACGCACCGAGTGCACCCACAGGGCTTAAGGCTTGCCTCCACCATTTTGCTATACACCCTCTCCCCCTTCATCCCAACACCCCCTGCCATCACGCCTCAGGCGGCGAGTTCACGGAGAAGATGAAGAAGCGTCACGTGCATTACCTGGTGATCCAGGAGGCGCACGGCGACAAGTTCGAGGCGGCCATGAAGTGGGGCGTGCCCGTGGTGCGCGCGGACTGGGTGCTGGAATCGGCCTATGCGGGCCAGCCGCTGGAGCAGCTGGAGCTGTTTCTGCCCGAGGGCATCACGGCGGAGGAGGTGGAGGCGCGGCGGCAGCAGCGGGGCATGCAGGCCACCCAGGGGGCGGGGGGCGGGAGCATGGCCAGCCAGCTGGTGCTGGGGCCCACGCAGTGGCCGGGGGCGGCGCCCCCGCGGGGCATGTCGCAGGTGGGTGCGTGTGGCCGTTTGGGGCTCATCGGGTGGGGGAGGATGCGCGTGCAGGGAGATGGTTTGTGGCTTGGTATGAAGTCTAAAGCGTGAGACATGCTTGTCGCGTGGGACATACGTGTCTGCATCAACTGCTGCGCGGGGTGTTGCTTTCGCTGTACTTCCTCTTGCCCTCATGTGCTGTTATCAAACGCACCGCAGGGGCCAGCGCGGCACGGACCGCCCCAAGCCCTGCCGCCTCAGCCGCCGCCCCCATCGGCACCCGCACCCGCACCCGCACGGGCATCCGCGCCCACCGCCCCGCTGCCGGCCCCAGCCGTCCCCCCACCCAATCGCAGCGGCTCCGTGCCGCCACCCGCCGCACCATCCGCCAACCCCTTCGCAGCCCCTCCTCCGAAAGCCCGCGGCTCCTCCGCGGGCCCCAGCCCGGCGCTCACCCCAGAGCAGGGCTCCTCCGCCCTGCCCACCCACTCCTCCGGAACCGGCCTCCAGGTGCCACCGGAGCAGCCTCCAGCCGTGCTAGAGAACCGGAACTCTGCTGCTGTTCCGCAGCCGCAGCAGCAACAGCAGCAGCACCACCATGCACCGACGCCAGGGCCCCCTGCCGCCGCTCAACCCGGGGCAGGCCCGGGCGGGGTCGGGGCTGGCGCAGGGGTGCTGGAGGGCTCTGCGCAGGAGGCAGCAGACGGGGTGATATCCGCCATGCTGATGCAGATGCTGGGTGGCAAGGCTGACAATCTGGAGGTGTGCATGAACAGCTCGCAGCTGGACATGGGGGCGGCGCTGGTGCACATGGCGACGGCGGCGGCGGGGGGCGGCGGGGGGCAGCAGCAGCCGGCGGCCACGTCGCCCACGGGCGAGGCGGTATCAGGCGGTGGGGCCGGGGCGGAGCCGTCCAGGCAGGCCAGTGCGTCGGTGGGAATGCGGCCGCCGGTGAGTGGGGTGGGGCTGGAGAGCAATATCTTCTGTTGTGCAGGTGAAGGGGGACAGGAGGTAAGGCAGTGTTGGGAGGGATGCATGCGCCGGTGAGCTGATACCGGTAAGCAGCTGGGCCAAGGGGATGTCAACATGTGTGCTGCTTATGTGCGACACAAGGTGCAGTGGGGCAATGGTTTGACGCCTGGCTCAGCTGGGTGTGCTGACTGCTGCCCGCTGTTGGACAGAGGCCGCCAACGCCGCGGCTAACTGGCTTGCGTATGCATACTCGGCATACCGCCGCACCAACACACTACCCAAGTTACCAAACTCTGCTGCTGGCGTCACGGTGCGTGGCCGCAGGAGCCGGACACACTGACGGCCGGAGGGCCGGGAGGCCGCCGCAGCCGCAAGCGCAACGCACAGGCTGCGGCAGGGGAGGCGGGTCCTGGAGCCGCCGCTGCGGCTGGGCATGTGCACGGGCGGCACCGGCGGGCGGACGACGAGGACGAGGGTTACGGGGTGGCCATGTCGCAGCAGGTACGATAACGTACGCACGTACAGTATAAGGGCCAGAACTGAACGGGGCGGCGCGTCGTCCTAGTACGGGTCTCGTTCAGTACGTGTACGAGCCGTGTGAAGCGGGTGGGCTGCAGGCGGCCAGGGCGCTTTGTACGGACTGACGCGAATGTCGCTGTCATCTGCTGGGGCACCACCTAAGGTCAGCACAGCGCTACTGATGTGCTGCACCAGGCCCCTCGCTGCCCAAAGGGGCCAAGCGCTACTGATGTGCCACACTTGTTTCAAGGACAACCACGTGTAGAACTGAGTGTGCTTCTTGAACACCTGTACTGATGGGCCGTTTCCTCCGTGACGCCACGTGTCAATCCAGGTGGGCTACGAGGCGGTGGCAGCGGCACCCCCCGCCCGCCTGACACGCAGCTCGGCACGTGCCGGGAGAGGGGGCGCGGACACTGGGGCGGACGCCAAGGCGAGCCTGCTCAAGGCGGCGAAAGGCAGCTGATGTGCATGATAGGCTGTGGCGACGGTTCTGCGTACGGTAGCGCATGTCAGAAGGCCCGGGCGGATGACCCAAGTGCGACGTGGTGAAGGGGTGCAGAGCTGCGGCTCAGTACTGGCGGAATGCGGGTTCGGACGTTAATGCACCTTCGTGTGCATGGGTAAGCAGGTGACGGCTGGAACCAGAGTCAAGGTGGATTTTTGCTGCAGTGGTGGTGGTGGTGGCAGTGGTGTGCCGATGAGGGTGGCAGGCTGTGCTGGCAAAGCACCCCTGACCTTCATGTAACCTCCGAGGCTGTACGGCCGTGCCACCAGCTTGTACCGTGCATGGCGGGAGGGTGCGGCGCTTGACGCATTCGGGTCCCTTGCCACGTCCACCTAGCCTAAGGCTATGCATGGAGCTGGCGGGACATAGTCCTGCTGGGCCGTTATAATGGGGTGATGCAAACATATGTCGCAGCTCCAAAGTCTTTTGTGTCATAAACAGTGCCTGGCGTGCAGCGCACAACCACCTATCATGCTGCCAACCGGTCTTGCTGGCGGTATGGTGCTGATGGGTCACAGAGCTGCAGTACGTACGGCAATCCCAGAAAGGGTGGTGTTGAGAAACACCGGGTTTTGTTGTGGAGCCGTGCTGAGTGCGCAGCGCCTTAGGTGGAGGTGAACTTGGTGACGGCCTTGGTGCCCTCGGACACAGCGTGCTTGGCCAGCTCGCCGGGCAGCACCAGGCGCACGGCGGTCTGGATCTCGCGGCTGGTCACGGTGGGCTTCTTGTTGTAGCGGCTCAGCTTGGAGGCCTCGGTGGCCACCTTCTCAAAGATGTCGTTGATGAAGCTGTTCATGATGGACATGGCCTTGGAGCTGATGCCAGTGTCGGGGTGCACCTGCTTGAGCACCTTGTAGATGTAGAGCTTGTAGGTCTCCGCCTTGCTGGCCTTGGCCTTCTTCTTCTTCTTGTCAGCGCCCTCGGCACCCTCAGCGGCAGTCTCCTTCTTGGCCTTCTTCTCCTTGGCGGGGGCCTTCTTGGCAGGCGCCTTCTTGGCGGGGGCCTTCTTCTCGGCCTTCACCTCGGGCGCGGCATCGCCGGCCTCGGGCTGGGTAGCGGGCTTCTCGTCCTTCTTGGGGGCCATTTTGAATGTGCTAAGTTGTCAATTAGAGTGTTAGGCAAGTTGGTGATAGTTGAAGTCGGCGAGGGACCGCGTGAGCTATATGCAGCAGGGGTGGGGGCTCACCGGGGCGCCAAAATGGCGCTCGTCCCGTGCCGTACGCGCAACAACAGCCGGCTCACCGGAGCACCGACTCGACCGCTTTAAGACAGCCCTTTACTCTGTCGCGACATTTACCAAAGCTCAATTATACTCTTACATTCTGCTTCGACTCTAACTCAAACCCACACACAATGGCTGGTCGCGGCAAGGGCAAGTCGTCGGGCAAGAAGGCTGTGAGCCGCAGCACCAAGGCTGGCCTGCAGTTCCCCGTGGGCCGCATTGCCCGCTACCTGAAGAAGGGCAAGTACGCGGAGCGCATCGGTGCCGGTGCCCCGTGTACCTGGCTGCCGTGCTGGAGTACCTCACCGCTGAGGTGCTGGAGCTGGCCGGCAACGCCGCTCGCGACAACAAGAAGAACCGCATCGTGCCCCGCCACATCCAGCTGGCCATCCGCAACGACGAGGAGCTGGGCAAGCTGCTGGGCGAGGTGACCATTGCGTCTGGCGGTGTGCTGCCCAACATCCACGCCGTGCTGCTGCCCAAGAAGTCCAAGGGCGGCAAGGCCGAGGAGGCCGACGCCTAAGCACACTGCTTACGGCCAACCTCACCCCACAATCCGGTGTTTCTCAACACCACAAACATATTTTTGGGTCTCCTCATGCCAGTGCAAGTGCATCCATGTGTGGCTCTAGACGATGGTACCTCGTGCCAGTGTGGTCAGCCTGCACCAGGGGCGCCTGCAACACTTCAGTGGGTTCATCGGTCAAGGCCTCTGGCAGCGGGCAGCAGCCATCGTGTGGAGTGGGGTGTCATCAAAAGTGCCAGCGCGTAGTTCTTAGGGTGGACACTAGATGATAGCACCTCGTGCCAGTGCAATGAGCCTGCACCAGGGGAGCTGGTGGGGCCACGTGGGGCTGCACCAGAGGTTATGGTCGCGGGTCCCGCGGGTGCTAGCCCGCAGGACAGCAGGAGGCAGCCGGAATGCATGGGGTACAGATGCACACATGTAGCTGAAGCTTGTGGCGGTCTGTACAGTCAGCTGGTTCGGTGGACCATGCCAACTCGTGCGGTGCTGCAGCAGGCCCCGGTGGCTCGCCCATCTGCGGTTACTGCACAAGCGCGGCTTTCCCTGGGGCGACATAGAGGTGCTGCAGATGATAATGCGCCACACGGCCGTAGGCTTGATGCAAAAGGCGGAGGGATTGCACACGGGTTGCCGCTTCTACTTCTCAGCCATGCATGTTGGTAAAGTGAGCGGTGCTGCAGGACCTGGCAGGACATATGTACCTCCAGTGTACCTCCAGGGGCAGCGAGCTGAGCCAAGCTACTGCCGCGGGTACGGCCTGCCGTGGGGCCCGAGTTGCCTACATACGGTGCACTGGCTACGGTAACACCGGCTGCCGTGTTTTTATTAGCATATGCCCCGTCATCCATCAGTGGCATAGCAACACGCCCGCCTTACCGGTATATATTTCAGGCAACCGGGGTGAACGGCAGGGGCTAACGTCCCAAAGGGTTTGTAAGGCCTCTTGGTACGGCTCACATCCCAGCCCTTACTGCAGCCGCGCAGGACGGTCAGCAGCGCCCGTATGCATGGCATGCGCTCGTCGACATACGGTACTGCTTAAACGCTCCCGGCAGGACGTGCCCCTGTATGCCACCACATCCGGCCTGCAATGTGGCACCGCTGGAGGCACTGGCCAGGTTGAGTGTGATCCGTGTGCAACCAGTAACATATTAACCCTGCTAAAAACACAGTCGTGACGTGGTAGTGCGGAACTTGGTCTTGACGGAGGTGTTGGCATGTCCAGCGGCGTCTCCCGAAGGCAGGCAAACAGAATGCGTGCCGCAGCTTTGGCGAACGTACCTGAGTGAACTCACCTCACCGTATTCCATATAAATAAAGCTGGGGCATGCCAGCCCTGCTGACTCCCTGCCGCGAAATGCTCCTAAGTCGTGCGTAGCGCCCCTCCCGCAACAAAGCAACGACACAAGACAGAATGCAGCTCACCTGAAGAGTACCAGGGCGAAGGGAGGCACGAGGGCAGGAAAGAGGGAGGGAGAAACGGTGAGAAACGGCGGTAATTAGGCGAGAGGAAACAGGGCAAAAGCAAATGCAAAATGCCTAGACCTAATCCTAAGCGGCAGAGAAGAACAGCAGGAGCACGAGGACGGGAAGGGAAACAGCAAAGCAGTACGACCGAGACCCAGTACAGCCGAATGTGACGGATGGGGTTATGCAGGGCATGGCGGCTTGGCCTATAAGGCTCCTCGGCACCATGCACCCCGCTGGATGTATCTGCAAGCAGAAAAGAAAAGGAGAGGTGGGACCTGCACAAGAAGAGACAACCAGTAACATATGGAAACTTAGAATGCACGGTCCCTTGGACTCGTACCCAATGGCGGCTGCAACATGCGAATGTGCTTCAGGCGTCTGGGCTCTGGGTGTTGCCACTGGGTGCCGCTGTCGGCTGAGTTGCTGGTGGAGCACGGGGCGCCCTGCGTCAAGGAGGAAGTGCGTGGGACGGGGGCTGGGGGAGAAGTGCTTCCCCGCATCGGAGCAGGAGGGGTGACAGGCACGGGTTGCTAGGGCCTGGGGTCCTGTCGTAGTCATGGCTGCAGCCTGCTGTAGCTGTCGGCGCTCGCAGACTGGCGGATGGCTGATGGACACGCTTCCTGTCAGTTGTTGAGGGGAACATGCCCATTGTAACAGGTGGTGTTGAGAAACACCGGGTTGAGTTGTGGGTGGCCGTGCGGGCTAGAAGGCAGGCGAGCCGCTTAACCACCGAAGCCGTATAGGGTGCGGCCCTGGCGCTTGAGAGCGTAGACCACGTCCATGGCAGTCACGGTCTTGCGGCGAGCGTGCTCGGTGTAGGTGACCGAGTCGCGGATGACGTTCTCCAGGAAGGTCTTGAGCACCGTGCGCGTCTCCTCGTAGATGAGACCGCTGATGCGCTTCACACCGCCACGACGAGCCAGACGGCGGATAGCGGGCTTGGTGATGCCCTGGATGTTATCGCGAAGCACCTTGCGATGACGCTTGGCACCACCCTTGCCCAGGCCCTTGCCGCCCTTGCCGCGTCCAGACATGTTTGCAAGAAGAGTTTGGGGTAAAGTAAGGAGAAAGGAGAAAGCTGATACCTGAGGCTCCAGCACCCCCTCCTGCTTTTGAGGGCCAGGGCTGTGGTTGACCGCACCCCACTGAGCCGGGTCAACGGGGGGTGTTTCCCGCGCTCGTCCCAAGGCTGCCGTACATTGCCGACGCCTTATATCGGCCCAGGTGCCTTCATGATAGACACCACTTCCGAATACTTTGCAATTTCTCGCAACCCTCGACAACCTGTAAGAATGGCCCGCACGAAGCAGACTGCCCGCAAGTCCACCGGCGGCAAGGCGCCCCGCAAGCAGCTGGCCACGAAGGCCGCTCGCAAGACCCCCGCCACTGGCGGTGTGAAGAAGCCTCACCGCTACCGCCCTGGTACCGTGGCGCTGCGTGAGATCCGCAAGTACCAGAAGTCCACTGAGCTGCTCATCCGCAAGCTGCCGTTCCAGCGCCTGGTGCGCGAGATCGCCCAGGATTTTAAGACCGACCTGCGCTTCCAGAGCCAGGCCGTGCTGGCGCTGCAGGAGGCCGCCGAGGCGTACCTGGTGGGCCTCTTCGAGGACACCAACCTGTGTGCCATCCACGCCAAGCGTGTGACCATCATGCCCAAGGACATCCAGCTGGCCCGCCGCATCCGTGGCGAGCGTGCTTAAGCAGCGCTTCCCCGTGGCAACCCCAAACCAAACCCGGTGTTTCTCAACACCACCATTATGGAAAGGGATGCACAGAATGTACAAGCGGTCAGTCCTCGCGGTTCAAGGGTCATTTGGTGCACGGTTTCAGTCAGCTTGTTGAGAGATGGTACGCTGCACCAGTGTGCGCACCATGCCCCGCACCTCACGCCCAGCCGGGCGGGCAGGTGTGCGCCACCTTATGGAACACGCACCAAACAACAAGCAAGCGACGGTGCAGGCGTGGCCATCCACGTGGGCTGCCGGCGTGGTTGCAGGCTTGCATGGAGTTACAATTGCCCAGGCAGCCAGGACCCACATGGCTCTTTCCCGCGGACACCTAGACTTTAGGGGCCAGAATGGGGCCTCAGCCCGGGTCAGAGCGGGAGGTACGGAGGTTGCGTGACGTTTTGGGGCGGCGGGTGTAAGTGTGGTTCTGCGGTTCGGAATCAGGGATGTCAGTGGTGCAGGCTTGGCCGGAACTGGGGGCCAAAATGCACAGGCATATGGTTGGCAGGTGGTGGTGAAAGCCGCCATAACCATGTGTGTACAGCCAGGATATCGCTGTGGTGAACCTACAAGTCGGCCCGTGCCTGCCCTTTGCCGCACCCTGTACATAGAGACGTACGTAGCAGTACGAACCGGCAGGGCGGCAGGAGCACATCCCATCTGCGCACGTGCACAGCAAGCCGTGAGCGGGCCAGATTCATGTTTGTTGCCGCGATTGAGGTCCAACTCTCAGCCCAGCGCTGCACAGCACCAGGCTTACAGTGTGGCTGTGGGGACGTGCTATGGTGAAGCAGAGGGGGGACCATATGCCTGCCCGCATGGGGAGCGCCACGTGGCAGCCAAGGCCCTTCGACGCACCTGGACGCTCATGCCCGCAGCTTCGCCAGTCCCCTGCTATCGGCTTGATGGTGCACTTTATCACATAGAAGCATGGTGTACAAGCTCAGTTAAGTTGGAAAGGTAACTGCGCGTTGCAGGGTGTGTGCAAGGCGTCGGCGCAAAGCACCCCAAAACCCTAACCAACCACAAGCAGGCAACCTAAGGCAACCATCCCAACCGACGCATGCGAGCCCCCTGCTGCCGGCTGACTCGCAGGTCCCACCGCTTTGTGCCTCCAGGGCCGGACAGCTAGGAGCCGGCCCGGCATTATGCCAAAAGCTGTCAGTGCCACGTACCGGTGTGCAAGCTACGGACGGAACCAGGCACATCGCCCCAACCCCCAACCGCAGCACGCCCCTGCATCTCATGACCATCCGACCAGGGAGACGCACTCTCTGCACAGTAGCCAAGCTTGCACCAAGGACACTACTTGCACCAATACTGCTATGCACGCATCCACAGCGCCGCAGGCTTCACGGCGCTGGATGCAGCCCCGCCTCGTGTGCCCCTCAAAGCTGATGCACAGCGGCCTGCTGCACAAGGGTACCCCAAGTGCACATGACACGATGATATCATATTTTCGGACGAGGTTGCGCCCTGGAAGGGGGCCAAAACTGTAAATCCGTACATACACGATGATATCACACTACACAGCAGCATACGGCCATCAAGGATGCAAGCACGCCACGGCCGACCCCAGCCAAGCTGCAAGGGTGGGCACACAGGTTGGGGATTCATGTACGTCAGGCGCTGTCAACTAGGGCATCCTTTCCTGCACGCAGGGCCCTGGGCTCCAACACTCTACGGAAAGTCTAGCCAGGACGGTGCCTGCCTGCAGAGGACACCCCACTCCACACGATGGCTGCACCCGCTGCCAGTGGCCTTGACCGATGAACCCACTGAAGTGTTGCAGGCCAGGGGTCCCCGAGCTGACCGCACTGGCACGAGGTACCATCGTCTAGAGCCACACATGGATGCACTTGCACTGGCATGAGGAGACCCAAAAATATGTTTGTGGTGTTGAGAAACACCGGATTGTGGGGTGAGGTTGGCCGTAAGCAGTGTGCTTAGGCGTCGGCCTCCTCGGCCTTGCCGCCCTTGGACTTCTTGGGCAGCAGCACGGCGTGGATGTTGGGCAGCACACCGCCAGACGCAATGGTCACCTCGCCCAGCAGCTTGCCCAGCTCCTCGTCGTTGCGGATGGCCAGCTGGATGTGGCGGGGCACGATGCGGTTCTTCTTGTTGTCGCGAGCGGCGTTGCCGGCCAGCTCCAGCACCTCAGCGGTGAGGTACTCCAGCACGGCAGCCAGGTACACGGGGGCACCGGCACCGATGCGCTCCGCGTACTTGCCCTTCTTCAGGTAGCGGGCAATGCGGCCCACGGGGAACTGCAGGCCAGCCTTGGCGCTGCGGCTCACAGCCTTCTTGCCCGACGACTTGCCCTTGCCGCGACCAGCCATTGTGTGTGGGTTTGAGTTAGAGTCGAAGCAGAATGTAAGAGTGTAATTGAGCTTTGGTGAATGTCGCGACAGAGTAAAGGGCTGTCTTAAAGCGGTCGAGTCGGTGCTCCGGTGAGCCGGCTGTTGTTGCGCGTACGGCACGGGACGAGCGCCATTTTGGCGCCCCGGTGAGCCCCCACCCCTGCTGCATATAGCTCACGCGGTCCCTCGCCGACTTCAACTATCACCAACTTGCCTAACACCCTAATTGACAACTTAGCACATTCAAAATGGCCCCCAAGAAGGACGAGAAGCCCGCTACCCAGCCCGAGGCCGGCGATGCCGCGCCCGAGGTGAAGGCCGAGAAGAAGGCCCCCGCCAAGAAGGCGCCTGCCAAGAAGGCCCCCGCCAAGGAGAAGAAGGCCAAGAAGGAGACTGCCGCTGAGGGTGCCGAGGGCGCTGACAAGAAGAAGAAGAAGGCCAAGGCCAGCAAGGCGGAGACCTACAAGCTCTACATCTACAAGGTGCTCAAGCAGGTGCACCCCGACACTGGCATCAGCTCCAAGGCCATGTCCATCATGAACAGCTTCATCAACGACATCTTCGAGAAGGTGGCCACCGAGGCCTCCAAGCTGAGCCGCTACAACAAGAAGCCCACCGTGACCAGCCGCGAGATCCAGACCGCCGTGCGCCTGGTGCTGCCCGGCGAGCTGGCCAAGCACGCTGTGTCCGAGGGCACCAAGGCCGTCACCAAGTTCACCTCCACCTAAGGCGCTGCGCACTCAGCACGGCTCCACAACAAAACCCGGTGTTTCTCAACACCACCCTTTCTGGGATTGCCGTACGTACTGCAGCTCTGTGACCCATCAGCACCATACCGCCAGCAAGACCGGTTGGCAGCATGATAGGTGGTTGTGTGCTGCACGCCAGGCACTGTTTATGACACAAAAGACTTAGGAGCTGCGACATATGTTTGCATCACCCCATTGTAACGGCCCAGCAGGACTGTGTCCCGCCGGCTCCATGCATGGCCTTGTGGCTACATCAGGCTAGGTGGACGTGGCAAGGGACCCGAATGCGTCAAGCGCCGCACCCTCCCGCCATGCACGGTACAAGCTGGTGGCACGGCTGTACAGCCTCGGAGGTTACATGAAGGTCAGGGGCGCTTTGCCAGCACAGCCTGCCACCCTCATCGGCACACCACTGCCACTGGTGCCCGCTGCAGCAAAAATCCACCTTGACTCTCAGTGCCACTTGACTGCTCTGGTTCCAGCCGTCACCTGCTTACCCATGCACACGAAGGTGCACCAACGTCCGAACCCGCATTCCGCCAGTACTGAGCCGCAGCTCTGCACCCCTTCACCACATCGCACTTGGGTCATCCGCCCGGGCCTTCCCTCCACTCTCACATGTAGTACCGTCTGTAGAACCGTGGCCGCCACCTATCCTGCGCATCAGCTGCCTTTCGCCGCCTTGAGCAGGCTCGCCTTGGCGTCCGCCCCAGTGTCCGCGCCCCCTCTCCCGGCACGTGCCGAGCTGCGTGTTAGGCGGGCGGTACCGTCGCCACTGCCTCTAGCCGTACTGTATATTGTGACCCACATTGTGACCCATACGCATTGAAATGTATTTCATGGAGGTCGGGATGCAAGGGCCTAGGCAAAGTTGATAAGGATGTGAGAGCACGGACGGTTAAAGCACCGGGCTGCAAGATGGCACTGTTGGAGGCCATGGATGGCCAGGTTGGGCGTGCCGCGCAGTACGGTACCGTACTGATACTAAGGAACTCAAGGATGCATTATTCCTCAATACAGCATTTGTGGCCGCAGTTTGCCGAATGGCTTGAGGTATCTGGGCTCTAGGGGTGTAGCGTAGGTGGGTGCCGCAGGGTGCCGCTGTCGGCTGGAGATGGCTTGTGGAGCCGGGGGCGCCCCAGGTTGAGAGAGTGCGAGGGACGGGGGCTCGGGGAGAAGTGGTTCCCTGCATCGGAGCTGGAGGGGTGGGAGGCACGGTTGCTGGGGCTGCTGGGCGGGCACAGGACGTTGAGGCTGTGGTGGGGCTTGACGTAATGGAGAGCGGGGCAGGCCCACCGGGCGCTGGCAGCTGGCACTGGCTGGCTGCATGCGTAGCGCTGCATACCGGTATGCTTCTGTGGCCCATACTGTGGCCTGCTGTAGCTGTCGGAGCTCACACTTGCCCTTACGTTCAGTGGCATGCGTGCAAGCGATGGTGGGCTGGCCGGTACCATGCATGAGGCTTGAGCCGGTCTGCTTCAGGCCACTGGAGTGCCCATACCGGTATAGCCATTCGGGTGTGTGCTGGTTTGCATGGAGAGAGAATAAATGGCCAAGGGACATCAGCAGGTACAGGGCGGCTGAGAGGTGGCACGGCTTGCCACCCTGGCTGCTATTATGGTGTTGATGCGGACCGTTCGTCGACGCATCTGGACGCATGCATGGCCAAGGTTTGCCAGGTGGTTTCTCTCAGGCACGGTGACAACAGCTCTAAATGCCAGGCAAACACAGACCAAACCCCTAAAAGCTCACAGCTTGGAGGATGGCTGATGGACACGCTTCCTGTCAGTTGTTGAGGGGGAACATGCCCATTGTAACAGGTGGTGTTGAGAAACACCGGGTTGAGTTGTGGGTGGCCGTGCGGGCTAGAAGGCAGGCGAGCCGCTTAACCACCGAAGCCGTATAGGGTGCGGCCCTGGCGCTTGAGAGCGTAGACCACGTCCATGGCAGTCACGGTCTTGCGGCGAGCGTGCTCGGTGTAGGTGACCGAGTCGCGGATGACGTTCTCCAGGAAGGTCTTGAGCACCGTGCGCGTCTCCTCGTAGATGAGACCGCTGATGCGCTTCACACCGCCACGACGAGCCAGACGGCGGATAGCGGGCTTGGTGATGCCCTGGATGTTATCGCGAAGCACCTTGCGATGACGCTTGGCACCACCCTTGCCCAGGCCCTTGCCGCCCTTGCCGCGTCCAGACATGTTTGCAAGAAGAGTTTGGGGTAAAGTAAGGAGAAAGGAGAAAGCTGATACCTGAGGCTCCAGCACCCCTCCTGCTTTTGAGGGCCAGGGCTGTGGTTGACCGCACCCACTGAGCCGGGTCAACGGGGGGTGTTTCCCGCGCTCGTCCCAAGGCTGCCGTACATTGCCGACGCCTTATATCGGCCCAGGTGCCTTCATGATAGACACCACTTCCGAATACTTTGCAATTTCTCGCAACCCTCGACAACCTGTAAGAATGGCCCGCACGAAGCAGACTGCCCGCAAGTCCACCGGCGGCAAGGCGCCCCGCAAGCAGCTGGCCACGAAGGCCGCTCGCAAGACCCCCGCCACTGGCGGTGTGAAGAAGCCTCACCGCTACCGCCCTGGTACCGTGGCGCTGCGTGAGATCCGCAAGTACCAGAAGTCCACTGAGCTGCTCATCCGCAAGCTGCCGTTCCAGCGCCTGGTGCGCGAGATCGCCCAGGATTTTAAGACCGACCTGCGCTTCCAGAGCCAGGCCGTGCTGGCGCTGCAGGAGGCCGCCGAGGCGTACCTGGTGGGCCTCTTCGAGGATACCAACCTGTGTGCCATCCACGCCAAGCGTGTGACCATCATGCCCAAGGACATCCAGCTGGCCCGCCGCATCCGTGGCGAGCGTGCTTAAGCAGCGCTTCCCCGTGGCAACCCCAAACCAAACCCGGTGTTTCTCAACACCACCATTATGGAAAGGAGGGGCACAGCATGAACGGTTGGTCAGTATCTCGCGGCTCAATCGTTATTTGGTGCAATTTCTCGGCCAGGTCGTTGAGAGGTGCTACGCTGCACCAGTGTGCGCACCATGCCCCGCACCTCACACCCAGCCGGGCGGGCAGGTGTGCGCCACCTTACGGAACACGCACCATACAACAAGCAAGCGACGGTGCAGGCGTGGCCATCCACGTGGGCTGCCAGCGGGGTTGCCAGCGTGGTTGCAGGCTTGCACGGAGTTGCTTGCAGCCAAGACCCGGGCAGCAAGGACCACTTGGCTCGCTCCCGGTCATCTCAACTGCTGGGGGCTAGAGGGGGGCCTCAGCCTGGGTCAGTGCAGGAGGGTGCATGGAGTTTAGGGGCGGTGAGTGTCGTGTGTTTCCGCTGGTTGGAACCGGGGATGTCAGTGGTGCATGCTTGGCCGGAAGTGGGGGCCAGAAGGCACAGGCATGTGGTTGGCAGATGGAGGTGAAAGCTGAGGCCCAGGTGACCTCGCCAGAATCATGTGTGTACAGCTGTGATAAACCTGCCAGTCGGCCCGTGCCTGCCCCTTTCTGCATACTTCTCCATACACATATGTAGGCGGCACGCAGCAAAGCCCACCTGCGCACGTGCCCTGCGTACTGAACGCTTCACTGGTGCTACATACATGCCATGCCTGCCCTGCGCATGTGCGTTGACTCACTGACTTGTCCGCGAGTGTGGCAGAGTGGTAACGCCTGGGGTAGTGCGCAGGCACCACGTGTACTTGGGCCGCAGTCTATGCTTCAATGCCCTTGGTGGTGCCTGTTGCTACGTACCCGGTTGCCATTCCTGTTCTGCCCTGCCCGCCTGCCGTGCTAGTTGACTGCCTGTGCTTCATGGTGTGCCGCCCTAGCCGCGACTACTAGGCCTGGGCAGCAGCTTTTTTGCTGTGGGAGGGCTGTCTCGTTGCCCTCTGGAGGTGGTGGGCGTTGTACGACACCCCGACGAAGGGGTCCCCCCGTGTAAAAGCATTTATATCTAAAAGCTCTCTCTAACCCTTTGAGCAATATATGCCCTCCAAGCTGAAAAAGGTCCTAAGCGAGGTGGAATTCGTGATGGGTACCGTATTGCAACTGATATCTCCTGATATAAGCACAGCGCCAGGCTAGCAGGCACAGCGCTGCACAGCGCTGCAGGCTGCACAGCGCCAGGCTAGCAGGCTTACAGTGTGGCTGTGGGGACGTGCTGTGGGGAAGCAGAGGCGGGGGACCATGTGCCTGTCCGCATGGGGGACGGCACTTGGCAGCCAAGGCCTGCCGAGGCCCTTCGAAGCGCCTGCCCGCAGCTAGCCCAGTCCCCTGGCTATCGGCTTGATGATGCACTTGGCCACACAGAGCATGGTATGTAGTCTCAATCAAAGAAGCTGTGAATACTGCGCGTTAACGCAACGTTGCGGGTGTGACCCAAGGCGTCGACGCGAAGCACCGAAATGGATTAATGAAAAAAACCCCAACCAACCAACAACTTCAGGCAGGCAGGCAGGCAGGCAGGCAGGCAGGCAGGCAGGCAGGCAGGCAGGCAGGCAGGCAGGCAACCGGCACATGCAAGCCCCGTGCTGCCGGCTGACTCTTAAGGCCCCAGGTCCTTGTGCCTCCAGGGCCCGACGGCTGGGAGCCGGCCCGGCATTATGCGAGAAGCTGTTATTACGGACCCGCCCTCTTTCAGCTCCGGGAACAGGACTTTGTGGGTGGACATGGGCACGTGGTAGAGGCGCACACACGGGGGACGCACCGCCATGCGACGCCCCGTGGAGCGCTGTGGGTAAGAGATGTTCCTGATAGCCATGACTCCTCCTCATCCCCTGCAGGCACGCCACCGCCATCGCTGCTGTCAATGGAACTGTGCTGTACCTCAAGATATCCCTACTGAGGTTACGGCCAGCAGGACTGACTGGGTGCCGTGCCAGGACAGTGATGCATGCACGTTCTCAGGTATGCCCATGGCGCATGCATGACCGCCCCCAGACGTGCTGGTGGGTGTGTGGCCCCTGGTGGCGCCAGTCCGCCCTAGCCGTCCTGCCGTGCTCACATCCATGGACTTCCGCAAGTGGGCGCATGAGGATGACAGCATAGCCTGACAACCAACATGAAAAAAACATACAGCTACGGTAAGCTGCCTGGACACGTGCCAGGCAAAAGCCTTGACACTGTGACCGAACATGCCCTCCAGCAGTCCAGAGCAGTCCAAACTGATCCCAAATCTAGAGCCGACGGTGCTGTATTCCCAGCCAGACTCTCCAAGCGCCACATGGCAAAACCCGCACGCGAGCTTGCGTGACCATGCCGGCGCCACCATGCACACCGTGCGTGCCGCTGCCACGTCGCCACGTCAGGGCAACCACCTGTGTCACCCAGTTGCACGGCTTGGATTGTTGCATACGCATATTACAGTTATGCGTGCAAGCCTACTTCCTCGACACGGAGGTCTTCCTGCCTCATTTCGGCTGCGTCTTCTCCTGAGATGCCTGCGGCGCCGAACCGTGGGTCAAGATATTAAGTTGACAGCGTACCCGTTGGCAGCGTGCGCACAGACACTGACATGCTGATGACGGCTTAGGAGCGCTCGCAGGATTTGGCGGTCCTGTGCTGCATCCGTGCAAGGGTCGCGTCAGTGCGAAGGCCAAAGGTCGCGCGGAACCGGGAAAGCCTCGTCCGCCGTCGGGGTACAAGCACACCTGTGGACGAATGCTCAATCAGTCTAGACCAGAAAGTGAAAAGAGCTTCTTGAACAGGGTGTGGGTCGCTGCTGTGAAAAAATGCCCATAAATTTGAAGTCAGTACGACGCCCGAGCGCCAAATTGAGCCCAACTTAACTAAACTGACTACGATGTCCCTACACTGAACCTTCATTCTGCTTCATAATTATGCTCTATTGCCACTGACGCTCAATACCAAGGCAACGTAGCACGCACCGCACTTGAGTCAGAAGCTTTCTCGCCCGCTGTCTCGCTCTCAACAGCTTGGTGAGGTCATCCGCAAATTGATTATTACCTATGCCTGCTAAGGAATAGCATGGACTGAGCTTTATCCGGCAGCGGTACCTCTTGGCGGGAGCCCGCGCTTTTGCTGACGGCATACTCCATCCCCATACCTTCTCCTATCGTAGCAAAAAATGTTTGAGGCTCGTCTGCCGCAAGGAGCTGTGCTGAAGAAGCTGGTTGAGGCTCTAAAGGAGCTTGTGACCGATGGCAACTTCGACGTCAGCTCCACTGGCATTTCTCTCCAGGCGATGGACTCCTCCCACGTGTGCCTAGTCTCGCTTCAGCTACAGGAGGATGGGTTTGAGCACTTCCGGTGTGACAGGAACCTGTCCATGGGTATCCACCTCGCAAACCTGTCCAAGATCCTCAAGTGCGCCGGTAAGCGCCTTGGCGTTGGGTGCTTGGCCACTGTAGGAGTTGCGCACTCTTCTTACTTGGGACTTGCACCGCAGGCAATGAGGACGTCATCACCCTCAAGGCGGAGGACAATGCGGACCAGCTGACGCTCATGTTTGAGTCGCCAAACCAGGACCGCATTTCCGACTTTGACCTTAAACTGATGTCCATTGAGTCGGAGCACCTCGGCATCCCGGACCAGGACTACTCGGCGGAAATCAAAATGCCCTCGTCGGAGTACCAGCGCATTGTGCGTGACCTCAGCAGCATCGGTGACACGGTGCAGATCTCGGCCACCAAGGAGGGCATTAAGTTCTCCACTTCCGGCGACGTGGGGACAGCAAACGTGACCCTCAGGTGGGTTGAGGGGGGGCAGGGGTGACGCTTTTGGTTGCACGGTTGGGGGCAGGTTCTTGCATGCAGGCATACGAGACCCACACACAGCGTAAGCGTAGCCCGAGGCCGCCTCCAGGGAATGCTATGAACACCTAGTAAGCTGGAGATCATGCAACTCGATGGCCTTTGTCCCCTCCTGTCCACGTGAGGTTGTACTTGCACCACAGCTGACCTCCCGTCCCCTGTCCCTCCCTGTGGTGCAGGCACAACACCACGCCCGAGAAGCAGGAGGACCAGACCATCATCGACCTGAAGGAGCCCGTCTCCCTCACCTTCGCGCTGCGGTACCTGACCAACTTCAGCAAGGCCACCCCGCTCGCTTCTCAAGTGAAGCTCAGCCTCACTAAGGACCTGCCCATCGTGGTGGAGTACCAGGTCGGGGAGCTGGGGTCGGTGAAGTTCTACCTGGCGCCCAAGATCGAGGACGAGGACGGCATGGGCGACGACGAGGCCCAGTCCTAGACTGCTTGGGTTGAACGGGCACGTGTTGCTGCAGCGGGTGCGAGTAGGGTGTGTGTGGGTTCAGGCGTCAGTGTTGCTGTGGAGTCCATGTGGAACTTGGCAATGCTTGCTTGCATTCAGTGAGCGTTGGTGTTTTGCAGCTGGCCTGATGCACGATTCTGCCTTTTTGCACAGGCTGAGGGGCTGTGGTGGGACTGTGTGTTCGGTCGTACGGGCCCGGCGCCAATTGCGCTGCCCTTTCACATGACTTTTGACGATGACCTTGACGGACATGACATGTACGCATATATTGTTGCAAGTTGACCCTTATACTGAGCCGCGCACGCGACGGGCTCACGCATCGACACTAGGCGCTGCTACTGCTCAAACTGTTTCGGACCTTGCTGACCTTAGACGGCCTGTAACGGACTCGTGGTGGATAAATGCCTTGATTCACTGTATCTCAGCGACCGTCGATGGGTTGGCCAGGTTCACATCTTCGCTTGACCTCCACCTAGCGACCTATGCATCACGTGCTTCGAAGGATGAACGCTGTCAGCAAGCAAACCGAAGCTGACGGTTTAGTTCGGCGCGTCTCGGGCCGTTCTTGCGGGCGCTGGCGAGGTCTACTAGACCATCCACCGCAACAGGGCTACGCGTCATGGCTTATCGTTGTCATTTTATGCGGACTCGTTGCAGTAATATGTTCCATTGACCGCACAGCGATGAGCGTCGCGGTACTACCTATGGGTGACAAGGTAGGCCTTCACCAGCACCAGTCAGCTACCCCTGATTCTTGCAGCAGTACGCTCTTCTTAGGGACTGGATGGGAGGGCCACCTGCTGCGTTTGGGATGCGAGGGAGTTACAGATGGAGTGTGGGGAAGGGAGGAGCTACAAGAGGGGCGAAACGGTGGGCAGCTGCACTGGCATGCCATACTCGCTTACACTATAACCGTTCTGACAGCGAATGGGTGGACAACTGCACTTCCCCTTGCTTCCCTTACCCGCCGACCTCCAGTACGGCTGGAGTGACTCTGTCAAGGGTGCAGTCAGTAGGTGCGTGGTACATATCTGCGGTGCAGCTGCAAGGGCGCCTGCACCACTGTGGCTTGCATAGGCCCCTGCGGAGTCTGAGCCAGCAACCGTACATTTACGCACCCGGACCAGATGCCTGGCGGTGCAATACAAGCCCGCATGTGCGAGTTTGGGTGGCAGTCTGTAGCCCCTTAGCGCTTACCCACGATGATGCACGAGTGCCCTTATGGCCCCCGGACATCCGCCCGTGTCCGCCTGGCGCTCCCCCCAACCCCCCACCCTACTCCACCAGCGCCTTCAATCTGGGACACACCGTCACCAACTTCTACGGCGGTTACCTGGCCTCAGCCTACTCCCCCAAGCTGGTGCTGTCGTGCGGGGTGGTATTCTGGTCCACGTTCACCATCCTCACGCCGCCCGCAGCCGTAATGGGCCTTGCCCCGCTCATCGTGGTGCGGGCCCTGATGGGCCTGGGCGAAGGGGTGGCGTACCCTACCATGCAGGTGAGGGGCCGGGGGCGTCAGCAGGTGCCAGCGCCTTGGGTGAACTGATACGGTTGCCGTGCACCCAGATTGTGGCCCCTGGCGAGCCCCGTTGCGAGAGTCAGTCATACTACAATTGCTGCTGTTGTAGTATGACTGACTTGCGAGGCACGTGTCAGATGCACAGCGAGCATCAGCAGGCAGCTTGGGCTCGTGAAGACCACGTTCCCGGTTTCTGTCCCTTCACCCCTGCCCACGTCCCGCTGACGCAACCAGCTGAGGCACACGCTTCTTGTGCGTGTGCCAGCGTGGCATTGCTTTCCCGGTCTGCCGTACAGAGCCAAAAGGTGTGCACCACACCGCTGCACATCCGGCTTTCGCACCTCGTCAGGGACCAAACTTGTGCCACTCCGGTGCCAACTCACGGCACACTCATTTGGGTCCTTACCGCACCCTTGGCCCACCTGCCGCCAGGCGATCATCAAGGGCTGGGTGCCCCTGGAGCGGAGGTCCCGGTCCCTCAGCCTCATGTACAGCGGTAAGCTTGGGGCATGAATGGGGGACAGAGTGTTGGGGAGTGGGCTAGCCCAGGCTGGATAGCAATAGTCAATGACGGTGGGCGGGGTATGACGCAAACTGCGTGGTTAAGTCAACGCGCCACACTTAGCACACCCCCACAGTTCACAACCTGCGCAAGGTTACACAGCAAGTCGAGGTGCTCACGGCCACGCTCTTCGCACCAACGTTACAGCTCGGTGTGCGGCTCCGTTTGCGCCCCACCCCACGACCCCAGGCCACCAGATCGGCTCCATCCTGTCTCTGCTGTGGTCCCCGCTGCTCATTGCGAGTGTGGGCGTGGACGCCATGTTCTACGTGTACGGCGTGGCGGGGCTGGCGTGGATGCTGGCGTGGCAGCCGCTGGTGGCGCCGCATGCGCCGCTGCTGCACGACCACCGGGCGCAGGGCGGGACGCAGGCGCCGCCGCTTAAGATGAGCGAGCTGCCGTGGAGGGCGGTGAGCAGGGGTGGGCGGTGCAGCGGCGCGGTACGGCATCTGGGCTGCCGGCGCTTGGGCGATGGGGACAGGGGAAAATGCTTTGGTGTTGCCCGGGGTTGGCGGGACAGGGTGGACGCGCTGGATGTGCATCACGGCACGCGGCTGTGCCTTACACCTGCGCCGTACGCTTTATGCTGTGCCCTAGCATGCACTGACGAGAGCGACACGTTGCGCCCCCATGGCGTCCCCCAGATCCTCTCGAACAGGGTCTTCTGGTCCCTACTATTTTGCCACTCAACTTTCGGTAAGCCGACCACGGGTGCGTGGGCAACCACTGTAGACTTCCCTGCTTTTCCTCGGCCTACCACACATGCGTTCTCAGTGCCGCTTCACACCTCATCATTTACACAGCAAGTGAATCCTGCTTTTGGTTAGGTACATAACACTTGCCCCCGAGTCTGAAGTCTAGAGTCATGTGCCGAAAGGCTTGCTGAGACCCAGAGTACCCATTCTTAGCCGCCACCCCAACAACATACCATCCACGTTCGGTCAACTCTTGAAGGCCTCTTACGACCATTCCACCCAGGACCGCCCCCCTAACACACGCTTCACGCGTACCCCTACCACACGCGTGGAGGGGCCACCTTTTCCCTGAGCCCCCTCCAGTCACTCACCCCTTTCTCCGGCACCTATACCCTTCCCCCGGACCCCCTCCACACGCGACCCCAGGCTTCCTGTACAACACCGCCATCTCCTGGATGCCCCGCTTCTACAACAGCCAGTTTGGGCTGGACGTCAGGTCGTCCTCCTTCCTGTCGGTGCTGCCCTGGGTGGCCATGGCGCTGGGCACCAACCTGTCGGGCTGGGTGGCCGACTGGCTCATCAACCGCAAGCTGCTGACCACCACTATGACACGCAAGCTGCTGCAGCTGCTCGGCAGCGTGGGCCCCGCCGTGTGCCTCATGTACCTGGCCTGGGCGGCGCCGGCGGGCGCGCCGCTGGTGTCGTCCGTCTCTGGCGGGGATGTGGGAGGGACGGTGGAGGTGGAGGCAGCCGATGGCGGTGTGCTGGTGGAGCAGCTGGGTGCAGGGGCGGAGGGGTCTGCCCCGGAGGCAGGAGAGGGCGAGGCGGTGGGCGCTGTGGCGGGGCAGCTGGGGAAGCGGCTGCTGGCGAGCATGGGGCTGGGTGGATCTGCGGGGGATGCAGCAGCTGCTGCTGCCGCGGCGGCTGCGGGGGCTGACGGCCAGCTGCGCAGCGCGGTGGTGCTGCTGGTGATGACCCTGGCGTTCCTGGGGCTGCAGGCGGGCGGCTTCGCGTCTACGCACCAGGACATCAGCACGCGGATGGCCAGCGTGCTGTTCGGAACCACCAACGCGGTGGCCAGCCTGGCGGGCAGCGTGTTCGTGCTGGCGGTGGGGGTCATCCTGGACACCACGCAGTCGTGGGCGCTGGTGTTCCAGATGATCGCGGGCTGCTGCCTGGCCTCCGCGGCGCTGTTCCTGGCGTGGGGCTCCTCGGAGCCGCAGTTCGACTGAGGGGTGCGGGGTGTGGGGTAGGGCGGCGGAGTGTGGTGGAGGTGTGGAGGGTGGGACCGTGGCAGGGGGCGCAGGTGGTGGGGTGGATCTCCTCCATGCTCGTAGGCAGGTATCGGAAGCTGATCCGGGTGCGTTGGGCGCGTGAGCTGACATTCTGCGATCAATGAGGATGACCACGCATGCCAGCCCCTGGGGCTTTGGTTGATGGGTCGGTTGTGGGTATTTTGCGTACATGCGGAGGTGAGCAGTTCTTAGGTCGCATGCCAGCCAGGCAGGGGCTGCATGCTAGTACGCGACCGCCTGGTCGTATTCATGACAGGCTATGACAGGTGATGAGACCGGGACAGCCCCTGTGATCTTAGTGGGCGATAGCGCAACTCATTCGGGTAATTCTCAGCGTGGACCCACTTTTGCCTCACGTGTACCTAGCGCTTGACATAAGGACCGCTGGTAGCTGCAGCGTTAGTCGGTTTGCCAGATTGCCTTAGTGCCAGCGTCCGCGTACCGGTATGACGCTTGAGTCCACTCCTCGACATCGTGCAGACATGCACTACAGCATTCCGCGGCAGTGGGTAATGGACCGTAGCTCAAGACGCATGCTTCACGCCCGAGTGCATACCACCAGCATCACGCACACGCCTAACCTGTCCGCAATGTAACGCCCCGCACAACCGTGCATCACAGATGTCTCATATGCAGCCCCAGAAGTGACCTTGCATCTTGTCCTGGGGTCGACAAGCCATTAACACTTACTACTGTGACAGATGCCGCAGTCAACAAGTAG
The DNA here is from genome assembly GCA_036984285.1 of Chlamydomonas sp. KOR1. Classification (NCBI taxonomy): domain Eukaryota; kingdom Viridiplantae; phylum Chlorophyta; class Chlorophyceae; order Chlamydomonadales; family Chlamydomonadaceae; genus Chlamydomonas; species Chlamydomonas sp. KOR1. The sequence goes on along the minus strand of BQMZ01000309.1, from coordinate 17,325 downwards.
GCTGAAGTACTGTAGCCCACACGACGCTACCCTGCTCCTGCCACTCCGGCATACTGACGCGGGCCCCCCGCACCCATGGCCCACCCAAGGGCACATTATGGAAAGGGAGGAGCTATTCGTGGCCAGCGCCCGGCAGGTGCTGCCGTTGCGGGAAAATGATTCCCCCCATTAGCTCAATGGCTCTGAGGAACAGAAGCGCTTGTATGTGCGACAAGATGCCACCTTAGCTCATGAGTCCTAAACTACTCGGGCACGCGCCACCAGTTTGTGCGCACTTTTCAGGAAGAGTACTTGACCCCCTTGGCTTCGGAGATGAAGGATGACACCTTGGTCGGATCCTTCTTGAGCCCTGTGTGCAGGCAGCAACGTAGGAAAGGTGGGTAGGGAGGTGCACCAGCAGCCACGATAAGCAGCTACTGTGAGCAGCCGGTGTCACGCTCACCATGCCAACGCCGAGCGCTTACAGACAATCTGGCCGTTGCAGCACCAAAATTGGTGTCCAGGTGTTGTCACATGTCCCCACACACGCGTTTCTACCCACCGTCGGGGCCGCACACCCCGCTGGACACGTCCACTGCCGTGGGCCGTGCTAGGCCCGCCGCCGTGGCCACGTTGTCGGGGCTGAGGCCGCCCGCCAGCAGCCAGCCCTGCCTCGCCTCGTGCATGGGCACCTGGAGGTTGCGCCAGTCCAGCGCCTGGCCCGAGCCGCCCTGGGGAAGGGAGGCGGAGGTGGGGGCGCCGTTTTCACGCAGCAGCAGAGGGACGATGTGTGCGCCGTTACGACCAGAGCTGTGGCGAGAAGGGCACCCGCTGGCTTGAGGCTGCACAAATCAACATCACGGCCCTAAAGTCACACGCCTCGTTCTCCCCATGCGCGCTGTCCGCTGCCGTTCGCCCACCAACTGCCATCAGCAACCCCCCAACTGCTTCCGGTCCCCCCGCACCTGCAGATACTGCTTCGTAATGACCCCTCCATCCATCCATGGGCCAGCCAGCCGTCTCCCCAGGTCCACACGGTATAGCAACCAACTGCGCAGTATGTCTCTCAAACCGATCGGATTCCTGCTGCTTGCGCCCACCCACCCACGAGACCAACGTCCTGTGCATGGTGCCCCCCGACCAGCACTGTGTTTCCCCGCCTGCCCGCTGTCCACCCTCACCCTTAACCCCCACACCCCATTCGTTTGAATCACCATGTTGCTCAGTGGCACACGCTGCACCTAATGCACAACAATAGCTTCCCCCGCTGCACGCCTCCGTTCCCCCGCCTGCGCGCTTCATTTCAGCCACCTGCGCTGCACCCCACCTGCGCGCTGTCCACCAGCACCCAGTCCGGCAGGCGCGCCCCTGTGCGGCCCAGCGCCGCCAGCAGCTGGCTGGGCGGCTGCGTGCGCGGCGTGCCGTCGGGCTCGCAGGCCAGCACGTACACCACCTCCAGGAGGGGTCCAGGTCGGGCAGCGCGGCGCTGAGGGGAAAAGTGAAGGGGTCGTGTTGAGGACATGTCCGTTAGGGGCTGGGGAAGGGCAAGGAGAAGGGCCAAGGGCGAAGCATACGTACCAATCTAAGGGCAAAGCATGTACTTGCGAGGGAAACGTGCATGAAACGCGTGGGAACCGTGATACGTGTCATCGGCGAGGGGAGGTGCGAGAGTGGTTGAGGGGCCAGCGTGCATGTGGGAGTGTGGGATGGGAACGTGCAGGGTTCTTGGTGGTGGGTATGGCGGGCTGGCTGCTTAGCGGCGGTGCAAGGTGGCCAGTGCAAAGTGCAAGACAAGACACACGGCAGGCCGGGGTGCGGGTTGCGGGGTAGCGGGCATGGGCACGGGAGGAAGGGCAGATGGCCGTGGGCCGGCAGGAGGCGGGGGTTGTAGGGAGGCACACACCGCGCGTTTCCATGTGCAGTGCTGACTTGCGACAGACCCACATGAAATCGCAGGTACTGTCCTGCTTACATGACTGTGCACTTGCACGCTACTGTACCTGTATCGCTTGGGTTGTCACGGCTTCTCGTCTTGAACCCTAGCACACCATCGACATGCACCACGTCTCAAGCGCTGGCACAGCGGTTGCCTACCGCCCCGGCCTTGCCCCTGCCCCACCGCCACCATGGGACCCCCCTGAGCTCACCGGGCGCCGTCCCCGTGCAGCTGGGCCACCGGGATGCCCGCGTCCAGGCACCTGCGCGGCAGGAACCCACACGGGCACGCAAGTTGTCGTGCACGTCAGCATCCTTGCAACCATGCTCGGCAGCCACCGGGCACATGGCCCCATAGCTCACCCGCGCCCCCACGTGCCGTGCCCGGCCCTGACAACGAGTAACATTGCAATGTGTTAATACTTGCAGCTAATCGTGATGTTTGGAGTAAAGGCATGCCGGCAACGGTTTACGATAAAGTACTATGTACCTTTGGGAGATGGTGGCCGCGTCCTCGTCCACGAACACCCCCACAGCCTTGGCGCCGCCCTGGCGTGCCACCTCGGCAATGGCACGTGCGGTTTCAGCGCTGACGGCCCGCTTGGCCTTTTGCCACATGATCATGCCTGCCCAGTACCAGCAGACAGGGAACCCAGTATGACGAGCAAGGCCTGCTTGCCAGGCGTGGGGGCAGCTAGCAGGTTACATCCACGGCACCAGGGAGAGGAGGACCCCATGGGTGCAGGCCATGTGGGTTGAAGTTCTGCTGGGGTGCTTATGCGGGTTGGCACACCGGGAAGTATCCCCGCAGTAGTACTAGAAGTAGATCTTGCTACAGCGCATGCAGCAGGGGAGATTGGTGGCAACGGGAGAAGGCATCTGCAGCCGTGGCGCTGGTCAACCCACCTAGCAGGTCTGCACCCGAGTTGACGGCGTGCTGCGCATCCTCTGGGTTGGTGATGCCGCAGATCTGACGAGTGAGCGGCAGCAAGTTTGGCTGTCAGTACCAGTGGGTTTCAAGCGTCGCTGGAGCTGCTTGTGGCAATGCCGGGGAAACGGGTGGTGGAAAGGGTTCGAGGGGAGGAGCCGCGCAATGGCACGGCAGCAGCAGGCAGCGGGCAGCAGGCAGCAGAAGGCAGTGGCAGGCAAGGAGGTCGACTACGTAGCCTATAAGCTGCAGTCCCCTCCGCCCCGCACCTTGGCTCACAGTTGCTTGATGCTGCTGGCTTACCTTGGGGGCTGCTCCGCTTCGTGCCTGCCACCCCTGGCGACGAAGCGGCCCTGGTTGGAGCACAAGATCGGATCAGCCATACACCGAGTATATTCAGCTATTTTGCATTGGCAGCAATAGCTACCTGGTGATCACGCCCCGCCGCCCAAGAGAGCGAGCCGCGCAAGCGCAGGGAGGTGGATGCAAGCGCAGCATGGCGGTCTTCCAGATCTACGTCTTGCTTCTATATGTATGCTACATGTTGCATCTTTCAGTGAGAGGTATTGAGATGTGCCAAAAGGGCAGTCACTTTCTGGTTTGGCCGTTGGGAAAAAGATTGCATGGCCATACCGACGGCTCCATCCTGTGCCTTCCCAGTGCTGTCGCTGCATACTTCATCACCATCGTTTGCCCTGTCGTCGCTGTGCCTCCCAAAACGATCTTTATGCGCTGTGACTTGCCCTTTTCCGGCCCCGACAGCCTCAGCCTGTCCGCAAAGACGCAATCCTAATTGTTAATACAGAAGGAAATGAGTTCGCTACGTCAGCGCGCTTTGCCATCCTCGCGTTACTCCTCCCGGGGCCGCCTGGTCATCGTTGCAGCGCGGAAAGCCCGAAGTGCCAAGCAGGTAGCTTGTAACCGGACCCTGACAGCTAAGCAAGGACATGAGAACGATGTGGCAAAGTTGGCCGCTCAAGTCTTGGAATGGAGCGAAGCAGAGGCCAGCAGCAAGGGAATCACGGCATCCCAGGTCGTCCGAGACGGTTGGGAGCCCCAGACGTTCCACTTTTGGTAAGGCTACAATTTTGAGGGTTCAGGCTTTGCATGAAATGGCATGTTTCAGGAGCGTGCGCCTGGTGCAACATCCGCGCCTGGTCTCGACGCAAGCCTCGACGCAAGCGTAATACCGTATACGCCCCAACGTTACCCTATCCGCCCCCCACCCACCATTCCACCAGGGAGCGCTACGAGACAGCCGAGGCTTGGGGCAAGCACTCTGCCTCCCCGCGCATGACTGAGCTGATGCACGAGGTTGGTGCAAGGGCCCTCTGCGGTTCGCCAGGCCCTTTCACAACCAGCCCAACACGCATCACATCACACCTGTTGATTGCATTTCTCTCCTTCGCCTTGACTTGAGAGCGTTATTCGACTGGGAAACAGGCACCTTGCATTGCCGGTATGTAGCTGCTGTGCAGGCCTTGCGTGCGAACGTCACCCTGTGCACAAGCATGTTCACTAGCCCCAAGGGAGTCCTCCTTACACACCACCTTGCCGGCGTCACGTTCCACCCTTGATACATCACCCCAGCTCGTGCCCCACTTGGAGCGCCCCGTGGGCATCTCCCTCTACTCGTACGAGGACGGAAGGCTGGGGCCCGTGTGCATCCAAGAAGGTATGCCCTTGGTCTGTCCGTCACGTTTTCGGTGCAATTGAATGGATATACCTTTTTCACCTCGCATATTCCGATGGGAGGCCCAGCCGATTGCAGCCAGAGGCAAAGTGTGCCCGCTCATGCACCAAGCCACCTCGCCGTCCTTGCCGTTAACGGAAGAAAGGCTCTGTGCTGCTTGCACGTGCCATTCCCGTAGACTGATCCAACTTGCACAGCGCACACCACAGGCCCACCGAGCTCATCCGTACCTCTCATGAGCCTGGTGCGACTTGCAAGGGTGCAGCAATGGCGAAGCACGCATGAAGAGTGTGCCCTCCATGCCGCCTTGCAAGCGCCGTGCTGCTGTCATGTCATGTCTCGTCCCGTGCTGTGGTGTGGCGCTGCGCGCAGGCCCCAAGGGCGAGGGCGGCCTGGACGACGCCACGGGCGCCAGCGGGGCGGCGGGCGGCGCCTCTTACAAGCAGACTTCCCGCGCCTTCGACCTCAGTGAGTGTATGGGACCGAGGGCCAGGGGGCACGGACAACAAGTGCCAGACAACAAGTGTTGTAAGAGCGGACATGTGGGGCGGTAACCATGTGCCCATGTGGGGCACGGGCGCTTGCCGGGACGAGCCCGCGTGCCACGTGATATGGCACAGACGCTGGGTGACGCTCTGTTGCCAGTACTGTTACCGACAGGGGGGCAAGACAAATTGTTTGCCCAAGGCCCGATGCTAGCCTGCCGACTACCGCGCTGCTGCCATCACCCACCGCCCCACCCCTTTTTGCCCACTTATTACACCATCTCCTTACCTCTACCGGTCCTGCGCTCCTGCCAGACCCACATCAAAGCACGGCTGCATCCTTCCCTTCCCCGAAGCTTTGTACCCCCACTCCACCCATCTCTGTTCCCCCGTGCCCTGCGCCCGCAGCCAAGGTCGACGAGCACGAGGAGAACGCACGCGACGAGCGGCTGCTGGCGGCCATGGGCGGGACAGCGGCAGGGGCGGGGGCGGCGGGGGCGCCCACGACTCCCGGCGGCAAGGCGGGCAGCAAGGCGCAGGGCAAGGGCCCGGGCCTGGCCGGGGGCCTGCCCAGCCCTGCGGAGCTGGTGCGCATGGCGTGCGGCGTCAAGGACAGCATAATCAGCTCGCTCAGGGGCATGATGCGGAAGTGATGGATGGCCCAGAGGGGGTTTGCATGCACGGGTTCAGGGCCCGCGGGGACCGGGTGGAGGCTTAGTTGCGCGGGGAGTAGCGGTTGTAGGGAGCTTTGGTACAGAAAGCCTGCAGCATAGGGTTTGCTGGTGTATTGTTATGACTGGGCATTGGGGTCTGGCGTCATGAGCTGTGGGTTGCAGCCGTAGCTAGTTAGCCCTGTAGCTGGTTCGGGCTTGAAAGGGTACGAGCGTGGCCCTGTGCGTTCAGGCCCAAAGTGGGCCCTCGGCGCTTGACTGGTTAGTGGTTGCGCCTGATTGTGTCGCAGGTGTGTGCAGGCTACAGCACGACAAGGCCACGGCATGTTCGGCATGTACACCGTTGCATCTTTGACACGCATTGCCGCAACTGCTGCCAACCTGAGAGCCGAGGGCTGCTGCCTGGTCCACGCACATTGCTGGTGGGGCATGTGCGGATAAGACTCGTGGGGTCAGGAACGGAGAAGCAGACAGGCCGTGCTTGGTGGTTGGTACGATCGCCGTACTCGCATGCAGCGGTGTCCCGAGATGCACATTCTGTGCGTGGAAGCCCAAAACGTGTAGTGATAGTGTGAACGATTGTTTCGCAATGGTACATGGTACATGGTATTGACCCTCCTTGTTCACCTGGACACCGCGCCACAGCAGGCGCGCAGCAAGCTGTGACGATGCCAATCCAAGGCAGGACGCTTCAAAGTATTGTTCAAAGACTCGATACAGTCGCGTTATGGCTGCAGACCGGGTCACTGGGCCTATCTCACAGCTACGTCGCGGCGCTTGAGGAGTGCGTTAGCCTTGCAGGCGTGTTGCAGAAGGAGCACAATGCATGGGAAACTATAGTGCTCACGGCTGACCGCTACGGAGGGGCAGCAAGGCTACGCTCCCTGGCAGCAATGCTGGCTACATGCTCACACAAGGACGCCGCCACGCTCCTGCGCGACACTCAAGCGATATGCCTCTATTTTCAGACCACCCAGTGGGCATACACCTTACTTACTACACCCGGTGCCAGTCCGCCCAACAGCACCCAGCAGGCCGTCGCTCGGGCCCTCCTCCGTGCTCGGGTGCTGCAGGGCTGCAGCAGGCAGCTCGCAGGGCTGGCGGACCTGGCCGCACCTGCCCCGGCAAACCGGGGACAGGCCAGAGACCCTCCAAACCCGATCTTGGTTGATGCAATGCGGTTCAGAACTGTACACTGCGCAGCTACTCTCGTGGCGGTCCTGGTCTTGCACGGCGCCCGCTACCTACCGGAGCCAGGGGAAAGCGCAGGCGTGCAGGGCGGGCGCGGGGCGATGGTTGGGGCTGCAGATCAGCAAGAGCCGTCATCCTGCTCCTGGGTGCTGGAGCTGGTGTCGTGCGTCAGCTCCAGCGCTGTGCTGGAGCACGCTGCGCGCGGCGTGCTGCGCTAGCGGGTGGCTGCAGCGCAGGCCGCGAGAGGTGCGAGCGGGTGGGCCTCTCTGCGCCACAAACGTGGCTGAGCTGCACCGAGCTGCAAAGAAGCTGTCCAGTGCGTACTACCACCTCAGCAACATGACGCACTGCGAGCTCCTCGACGGCCAGGACACTGCAGCAGTCGACGACGATGACCGCCGGACTGCAGAGGCCCTGGACGTTATTGACGCGGCGCCCTTGCTGGCGCAACCATACGAGCTGGACGCGGCTCACGTGTCGCTTCTGCGCCGCGCGCTGTCCGCCCCCTGCGTACGGCACCTGGTGCTGTGCATGGGGCTGAGCACGCTGTGCGCGATGGACGGCGGGGAGGACTACGGCCTGACGAAGGTGGCTGCGGCAAAGTGGCTGCCGCCGGAGCTACCGAGCGGTGTGCAGACAGAACAGCACAAGCAGCAGTAGCAGCAGTTCGGGATTGGGGACTTGTTAGAGCTGTCCAACCTCCTCACGCTGCTCGCCATGGACCTCTTCGACCCGGACGCGGACCCGGAGCCGCCCTGCAGGGGCACGCGGCTGCGACTGACCATGCGCGTGGCGCGGGCGGCGATGGCGGCGGCCGCATGCAGGACGCGACCGACAGTGGCTGGCAGGGGCGGCGGCGGCGGCGACGACGGTGACGACGGTGACGACGGCGAGGGCGTGCCGTGCGCTGCTGCTCTGGTGGCCGTGCAGGCGCTGCACTTTGCGTGGCGCCACATGCCGCCACCGGAGGGCCGGGGGGGTAGCCGCCGCCGGGCGGCCCTGCAGGAGTGGGCGGCCCTGAAGGGGGAGGTGGCGGGCAGCGGGCTGGCGACCGGTGCCGATGTGCAGCAGCGAGTAACCTACCGCATGGGGCTGATGCTGGGCCTGCACTCCGACCTTGTGGGCCCGCACTACGTCGGCGGTGCGTTCCTGGCGTGTGGGCCGTCTGCCATCTTGTGTGTCCTGCATCATCATGCCAGGAGAGCTGCTTGCAACCGCCGTCTCTGTGCGCACGGTGAACGCACGTGCTCTGTTGTAACAGGATGCTTGGTACATGTCTGTGTCGTTGTGCACGTGCCCTCGCGCTCTTCCGCATGCGCCTGCTGCCATGCCCAGTGACAACGGCGGGCCAGGCTTAAGATCAGCCAAACCGTTAAAGCACGCGTGCACGGCACACGGCGTACGGCAGTGCATGTGCGCAAGGAGCATCTCCCTTGTGTCCCTTTGCAGGAGGATCTGCTCTTCCAACGTGAGCTACGTTACTTACAGCACAGTGTTCCTTGCTGCCCCTGTCCACAGACTTCTCAGCCCTGGCTGGCGGTGGCCACCTGCTGCGGGGGATCGAGGCCCTAGTGCTGCAGCTGGCGGCGGAGGGGGACGAGGGGCAACGGCCGGAGGGCGGGCCGCAGGCATCAGCCGCCTCACAGGCGCCTCCGCAGCCCACGCCCAGCCCGGCATGCCACGCACTGAATGCGGTCATGTTGGAGGCGTACTTTAAGAACGTCCTGCTTATATTGATAGAGGACGAGGACGAGGGCGAGGGCGAGGACGGCGTTTCGGCCAGCGACAAGCAGCCGGCTGCGGGCCAGGGGGCAGGGGGGGGGAGGCGGGGGTGAAGCCAGGGAAGGTGGGAGGGCAAGGGGCAGAGCAGGGGCAGGTAGGGAATTGGGGGGATCGCAGTCAGACGGCCGCTGCCTCTCTGGCGGTGGCGCTGGGCAAGCTGCTGTGGCGGTGCCAGGGGCGGCTGGTGCGGGGCATGGAGGAGTGCTCGGACACGGACGCGGCCGTAGATCACCCGGACAGCGCCATGCAGCTGCTGTGCGGGCATATGATATCTGCGCCGATGGCGGTGACAGGGAGGAGCAGGAAGGGGCCCCTGCCGGGCCTGGTACAGAGGGCGCGGCGGGAGTTGCGGCGGGAGAGGAGCAGCAACAGCAGCTAGGGGGGCCGCAGGGGCAGCAGTTGCAGGAATTCGATCGGCGGCGGCTGTGGTTCTTCACGTACTCGGCGTGGCGGTTGCTGCCGCCCATGGCGTGCCTAGCGCAGCGGTCTGCGGCTGCGGGCCACGTGCCACTCGCCATGGGGTCCGTTGCTGCGCCTCGCGTGGGACCCGTTGCTGCTGTGGGTTAAGCGCCTGTGCGTGGGGCCTGGCTGCTCCCCCAGGCAACGGTGCCGGGGCGAGCAGCAGTAGGTCGGGGCTGGCGGGTGACAGCGGCAAGGGCAGCGGCGCCAGCGGCGGTACGGGAGCGACTGGTGGGCATGGGGCCGGAGGGAGCCAAGCTTCCTGCGACGCCAGCACCGGTAGCAGCGGCACTGCCACCGAGGCTGAGCAGGGGCCGGGGACAGCCCAAGCCCCGAGTGGCAGTAACACCAGCAGCGGCACCCCAGCGGCGGTTGCGGGGCCAGCGGCTGTGCAGGGCGTGACTGCGGGGCACGGTGCGGCTGCTGGCGGGAGTTCCTGCTGCGTGACGTCAAGGTGGTGGAGGTGGTGGGTACGGCGCTGAGGGCGCTGGTGCCGAAGATGGTGAGCGGTGTGGTCCCCGGCAAGGACGACCCGGCCATGGTGGTGCTCCTGGCCGAGGTGGTGCTGCTGGTGGCGGCCACCTTCCCTGACGAGGTGGGGCGTGAGGCGTGGGGCCCGGCCCCGGGTGCGGTTGGGCCCCAGCAGCAGGCTGGCATCGGCTGCAGCAAGAGCAGCAACGGTCGGGATGGCGGGGCCGGCAGCACAAGCTGCAGCAGCCCCGGCGCCGGCGGCAGTGTCAGCGGCTGCAGCGGCGATGCAGCGGACCGTGCGGACATCGGCACTGCAGCGTGGCCAACAAAATCCATCTTGATGCTCGGAAGGTTCATGGAGGGGATGGCTGCTGCAAAGCGCCTGGCGCAGGCCTGCGGGCGCTGGGGGAGTGGGGTAACGGGAGTGTGTCCGCTGGCGGGCCGGTGGGGCTGGAAGGGCACTTGTTGGCGGAGCTCAAGCAGGCAGTATCGTGCATCGAGACAGAGACGTCTGAGCTGCTGGATGTGGTTGAGCTGGCCCCACCGTGCGGGCTGCGCGGGTTTATGCGGGTGTGCAGCAACCCGCGCTGCGCGGTGCTGCTGCAACTGGGGCAGAGCGAGGCGGGCGCGACGGCGGCGGCGGAGCTGGGGCTGGAGGCGTGCCCCGGGGCGTGTGGCGAGGCGTGGTATTGATGTAGGGAGTGCGGGGAGGAGCACTGGGGGGAGGGGCACAAGGGCGCCTGCCGCGGGGGTGGCGATGGTGGTGGCGGTGGTGGTGGCGTTCCTGCTGCTACTCCTGTTCATACGCGCTGAGGCCGTCGGGCAGATGGCTCGAGGGGCGCGCAATAATGGAGTGAGTCGAATAACATCAACTTTCAGGGCAGGTTGGTTGGCATGTCGTGCCTACGGAGTTCGTATGCGCACGCGATAGCATGTGCGCGGTGCACTGGTGGACTATCATTGGCATACTCGTACAGCAACCGTGTGCTCGGCGAAGCTAACAGCATGGGCAGTTGCGAGAGAGGTCAGTGGCAACTGTAGAGGCACGGCGGAGTTCTGCACGCGGTGAGGTGTAATTGCACCGTGCGGCACAAGATCATGCGCGTCATGCAAGGGTGCATGGGTCCTGTTTGGGTGTCGGCGTGCGGGCGCACACAGTTTCAGATTCGCCGGCTGGGGGCCGCGTGCGAAGTGGGATGCTGCCAAGATTTGCATGTGCCTTGGCCGTGTGCATGCCATTTCAAGTCATGGTGGGACACTTCCTGTCCTGTTAAGGTTGGACGTTTTCTTGCTGCTGTACAACAGCAACGCACCGCTACATGATTGATTCCTGATAGGTGTGGTCGGGACCAGTAAGGATCGTGTGGCCACACCACCTGGAATGTAACACAAAACCATGCCCCGTTATGGGACAAGGCTGCGCCCTGGAAGGGGGCCAAAACTGTAAATCCATACATACAAAATGCCAAAAAAATGGGTGGCCGGTCGCCTAGGACGCGTAGGTCGTAGCATAGACATCGCAGACTGGAGTGAAGGATTGGTCTTGCATACCAGCTGTGGCATAAACGCGTTGTTTGTTTTGGGTGGAGGCTGCAGACGGGGGTGCTGCTGCACTACTGCATGTGCTATGGCAGTGTTTTGCGATGGCCGATGGGTGATAGGGTGCATGGGCGTAGCCTACTTATGGGTGAACACCATGTCTGTTAGGGGGCGCCAGCCTTGCATGCATGCTGTGGCAAGGTCGCAGGCATATTCAAGGGGAGGCTGCACGGCAAGCTGGCTTGTTTAGGTGCTGGAAGGTGCAGTGCGAGGGGCAGCAGGAGGCCTTTGGAATATGCTGGGCGACGGCAGGAAGCCTGAGCGGTGTACGGCACACTGGAGCCCCCGCGAGGGTGCTTGTGGGTGGCTGTTGAAATTGGGATTTTAGTGCCGTACCCGGGTCGTAACTGTGTGCCATGTGTCGTACGTGTGGGCCGTGTGTCGTACGTATGTGCAGCGCTGGCTCATCCAGGGGCCAGCTCGTTTACGCGGCGTCTTGCCGACAACATGCTCCCCAACAGTTCTCTGCCGACCAGGGTGGCATAAAAGCGCTGTTGGCACTGTTACTCAGAAGGACGTGCACTGGCGACAGCAAGCACCATGTGCATCGCCCTGCCACGCCTGCGTCACTGCCTTCACCGCTCTCAGTACGTGCCAGTACTTGCCAGTACAGCCATAATCGTGAGCATCAAAACTGGTAAACAGCATGCATGCATTTCCTTCATAAACATACTTTTTAGCTTGTCAATTACGATCTATCTCGCCCATACTGTCCCGCGCAAACGCCAAGGCCGAGGAGTCACTCGCGCCGATGGCGAACTCCTTGCCTAGCACCATAGCACGACTTAACAACATTAACGCGTGGCTGGAAACAGGTCATCTAGGCTCTTACGGCAGCGAGACCGCGGTACTGATTGAGCTTCGCGCCCTTGTGGCGCGTCTGGAACAGGAATACGCTGTATGGCGCCGACTGGCGCCAAACACTGTTCGACATGTGCCTCTTGCAAAGCTTCGGGCCCTGTCAGCTACGCTGGCGTCCTGCTCCCAACAGCGTGCTCCTCGGGAGGAGGTCGCTCGCCTGCAATGTGCGGCCGCGGACTGGATAGAGGACGCTCTCGTTCAGCCCCGCACTGAGCCTCCCAGCAGCACCCAGATGGCAGTAGCACAGGCTGTCCTCCGCGGCCGGGTGCTGCACGGCTGCAGCAGGCAGCTCGCGGGCCTGGCGGAGCGGATCTTGCACGCCCAGGCAACCCGAGACCTGCCAGGGCAGCCCCTGCAGCCGGCCCCAGATCCATCGCTTGACCGCGTCGGTCTGTGCGTAACAGCGCGCAACGTGGCCTGTTTGTTGGCCTACTTGGCTTCGCTCGGCGCCCGGTGTCCCCCGCTGACGGCCAACCAGCCTGACGAGGCTTCGGACTGGTTCTTGGATTCCTCCGACGGGGGGGACAGCGAGGGGGACAAAGGCGCCGGCAGCAAATGCGAAGGCAGCGAAGATGGGGGCTCAGGTGCAGGGCAGGCGGGAGGTGCGGAGTCCGCTGCACAGCAGCTGTGCTGTGCAACTGCCGGCAGCGCTGGAGCGGCGGGCTCGGCGGGCAGCCGGGAGGAGGGAGGCGTGTCGGCAGGCGAACCAGAGCGCGCAAGCGAGCAGCAGCAGCAGCAGCAGCAGCAGCGAGAGGTGGCGGGGGCGGGGCACTTGGCGGAAGAGCCGGTGCACGCGGAGGCTGCGGGGGGGAAAGACGATGCGGGGGCGGAGCATGAAGAATCGCACCCTTCTTCCTGGGTGCTTGAGCTGGTGTCGTGCGTCAGCTCCAGCAGTGCGCTGGAGCACGCTGCACGTGCCGTGCTGCAGCTGGCGGGGTGGCTGCAGCAGGGGGCAGGAAAGGAGGGAGAGGGGTGGGAGGCGCAAGGGTCGGGGCGGGGCGGGGTGGGGCAGCAGCAGCAGAGGAGCAGCAGGCAGGGCCCTGTGGGGTGCATGTCGACGAGCTGCATGACTGTGCACATGCGTTCGCAGCTGCGTACCAGAAACTCTGGAGCCTGACCGCCTCCCTCGGCCTTCCCAACGAGGAGGTGGCCCCATGATAGCATTGACCCCAGCGACATAGTGCCCTTCCTTGCGAGTCTGCACGAGCTTGGCCCGGCCCACACCTCACTTCTGCACCGCGCGCTGTCCGGCCCCTGCGTACGGCACCTGGTGCTGTGCATGGGGCTGCGGACGCTGTGCGCGATGGACGGGGGGCCAACGCACGGGGCCAACGTGGGGTGTGCCGGAGGCGGCGGGGATGCAGCGGCTGCCGTACGTGACGGCGCTGAGTTACAAACCGCAGCAGCAACCCGTGCTACTCGGGGCCGCGTCACAGTTGGATCTCTTGATGCTGCTCGCCATGTCGCCCTGCGACCCGGAGGCGGACGCGGAGCTGCCCTGCATGGGCACGCGGCTGCGGCTGACCATGCGCGTGGCGCGGGCGGCGATGGTGGCTGCAACCAGGGCTAACTTGCCCACTGCTGCCGGGGGTGACAACGCTGTGCGATACGCAAGGGCCCCAGGCACCGCCGGCCTGGTTGCCGTGCATGCGCTGCACTTTGCGTGGCGCCACATGCCGCCGCCGGAGGGCCGGGGGGGTAGCCGCCGCTGGGTGGCGCTGCGTGAGTGGGCGGCGCTGGTGGGGGAGGTGGCGGGCAGCGGGCTGGTCCCCAGGATGGAGGACAAGGTGGCTTATCGGCTGGGGCTGCTGCTGGGGGCCCACCCGGACCTGCTGCGGCCCGCGACCGCCAACGGTGCGTTCTGGAGATCAGGTACGGTACCGGGTATTCCCTTACGCTGTTGCGGCTGCACTGTGGCTAGGTTGTCGCTATCTTTAGAAAGGGGGCGGAGTAAGGGGAGCACGAGGTGCTTGTCCACCTCACACACTGCAGCTTACTTGGTGCTTGCAAAAAGGACTGACACCCATGCACCGTAGCCGTCGAAACGCCGAGTTAGTTCTGCCCCCAATCTCGCGCCGCAGACCTTTCAGAACTGGCAATTAACAGGCTTTTCAGTGCCATGGTCACTCGTCCATGTCATTCTGTCGAGCTGAAGACGTCCCGCCTGCTGCCCTCTTGGTGGCCGTTACCCACCCCGCAGACCTACCCGCACTGGCCAGCGGGGGCCACCTGCTTGGCGGTCTGGAGGCCCTGGTCCGGCAGCTGGCGGCGGAGGGGGATGATTGGCAAGGTGGGTCGGGAGCGTCGCCCTCCGCTCGCCCAGCTGCCCGGCCCGGCCGGACAACGCACAACGGGGTCGGCTTTGCGTTGCAGGGGCTGGCACGCACGCGGTGCTTTAAGAACGTGTTTCTGCTGATGCGCGAGGATGACGAGGAGCTGGCAGCAGCAGAGGGGGTGGGGAAGGGAGAGGGGGTGCCGGCCGGGGAGGGGGGTTGGGGGCCCGGCGGCGGGCCGCGGTGCGCTGCCTCTCTGGCGGTGGCGCTGGGCAAGCTGCTGTGGCGGTGCCAGGGGCGGCTGGTGGAGGGCATGGGGGAGTGCTATGAGATGCCCTTGGCCCGACTGCACGAGGACGGCGCCCTTGGGTTGCTATGCGGACTGCACGACGTGTGTGTAGATGACGGTGTGGACACGTGGCAAGTCAATTGGGCTGGGCGGGTTGCCAACAAGGGCGGGGCCAAAGGTGCAGACGCGCAGGAGCAGGAGCGCCACCGGCGGCGGCGGCGGTGGGTGTGCACGTACGGGGCGTGGCGGGTGGCTACCGGGCATGGCATGCCTGGCACAGCGGTCTGCGGCGGCGGGCCACTCGCTGCTAGACACGGGTGACACCGCAGCGCTGGTGTGGCACCCGCTGCTGCTTTGGGTTAAGCGCCTGTGCATGCATCCTTGCGTCTGTATGCAAAGAGCGCCGAGGAGGCGCAGCGGGTCAGCGGCGGCGGCGGCAGCAGCTGCGGGGCTTGCGGCCGGGCGGTCCGGCGGTGCGACTGCTGGCGGGCGTTCCTGTTGCGGGACGTGGGGGTGGTGGGGCTGGTGGGGACGGCGCTGAGGGAGCTGGTGCCCAAGCTGATGGCCTTTGTGGATGAAGAGGTGGATGCTGACGTCGAGATGCTGTACATGTTTGCTGAGGTGGTGGTGCTAGTGGCTGCCACCTTCCCTGACGAGGTGAGCCGCGAGGTGTGGGTGGCACCGGCGGGCGGGGGAGGTCCTGCTCAGGGCAGCTCCAGCAGGGGCAAGGGTGGCAAGAAGGGCGGCAGCGGCGGCGGCGGTGCGTCGTGTGGGTCTGCCAGCAGCAGCAGCAGCAGCAGCAGCAGTGCGTTGTGGCCGCCGGGATCGCTGCTGGGGCTGGGAGTTTGGGTTGGGCTGTGGCAGGGCGTGGAGGGGATGGGGCAGGGCCCACGCAGTCTGGGGTGTTGGGGCGAGGCGTGCCTCCAGGTAGGCAGGCCGGCGGGCCTGACCGTGGAGCAGCGGGAGGAGCTCAATGGCCTGGCCTGGGACGTCATAGTTGGCGCCGGGACTGGTGCGCAGAAGAGGATGAAGTACATGTCGTTGCCCCGCTGTGCGAGCTGCGTGCGCTTATGCGGCTGTGCAGCAACCCGCGCTGCGCAGTGCTGCCGCAACCGGGGCAGACCGAGGCGGCGGTGGCAGCGGAGCGGGGCTGGAGACGTGCCCCCGGGGTTGCGGTGCGGCGTGGTACTGCTGCCGGGAGTGCAGGGAGGAGCACTGGCGGGAGGGGCACAGGGGCGGCCTGCCGCGAAGGGCGCGGTGGGTGCGGCAGTGCTGGTGGTGGTGCTGCTAACCTTACTACCCGCTGAGACCGTCGTGCATGGTGTCTGGCGTGTGGCGTGGCGATGTGGCAGCAGGTGACAGGCAGACGGTGCGTGCTGCATTGGTGTCCTACTGAGCTTTCTGCTGAAGCTTGGTACTTGTGTCAGACGGCTACAATGGGCCTCGGGCGGCTGGGTCAAAGGAACTTAGTTGCTGCCGCTGGTCAAGAGTTCTTGGGCAAAAATCTTGTGGGGCAATATCCATGTGTGGCACTTTGATGTGCACTACTGGGGCGCAACGTGACATCTCTGGGGGAGGTTGCAGCGTGGCGTGCAGGTTTGTAGGGTTCAAGTGTTTCTGGAATGAGTATGCACGGTACAGGTGTGGTGGCGTGGCGGTGTTAGCAAGAATGTGGCCTGGTATGCAGCGGGGAGGCTCCTTGGCTGGGACCCGATGGAGTTTTAGAGCTTAGAATGTGTTCGTGAGTACGATGTGGCTGTGCATTGGCGGCCTCCTCCGAGGACCGGCCTGGACCGGGATAGCGCATTCCGCATTCAGCGGCAGGCTTCCCGCTCTGGCATAGAGAGGGTGTAATGTGTTACGTGTAGTACATGGTTATTAGGAGATCCCAACACTGCCCCCTGGTTTTGGACCAAACCCTAGCTTCACCTTCTGCCCAGGGGGCCCCTGTGGTTCGGGCTTCTATCGTAGCAGCCATGAGCCCCTCACGGACGTACAAGTAGCACCGTTGCTTGCAGATCCTGCCTGGAACATGTGGGTTTTTCCCCCGGCGGAGGCGGTGAGGTTGCAGCAGGAAATAGGATGGGACCCTGGCCGTACAATGCGTTGCGTGTGGGCTGGCGCCTGATCGGTCGGGTCTGGCCTGGACCGTGGTAGTAGTTGCTCCAGGTGCTGGGGTGGAAGATGCATGGGTGCTGGCGAGGGCATTCTTGGCCATGGCGTGGTTACGTGATGGTGCTTGCCTGTGCCAAGTTGGACCAGGTTGGACTCTGGACTCCCGCTGGCCTGTCCCTGCCCCGTCTCTTTTCCTGCAAACCTTTTCACAGGATGAGACGGGAAACGGCCAGGCGAAGTGAATGAGGATCAGGGGAGATACGGTACCTGGCCAATGGTGAAATGGAAGACGAGAGAGAACTCGGCTCCACGCCCTATTGCACGATTAGACCCTGGCGCACAGCTGGAAATGGTGAAACTGTGTCCTTCATTCGTGTGCTCGTTTCGGTTGTGTCAATCCAACTGTTATGGAACACGTGGCAAGCGTGGCACGCTCCCCTGCTCAACAGGGCTCAACGAATCAGCTTGTCGTGAAGTCCCTTCACAGTCCGTAACACTAACATGACTAAATAACTCACTAGTGGTCAGGTGTACACCAAATGCTAGGTTTGCAGGAGTCCGGGCCCTGTACATCGGGTCGTTACCTCAAGCAGT